>JSYV01000729.1:0-36118 GCA_000787455.1 Evansstolkia leycettana | reverse complement strand
GTGTGTGTGTGTGTGTGTGTGTGTGTGTGTGTGTGTGTGTGTGTGTGGAATGGACACAGTTGGATTGGATTCCAAGACCACCTACATTCGACACAACCGTCCTCCCCCAAATGGCCGAATTCTCCGCTGGCGGTTGCTCCAGGTACTCCCTTGCCTCGACCACCGATACCCCGGACTCGGGATCCTCCTGCGCCATCCTGAGGAGATGCCGGTGCGTCACGGCCTGCAGATATCGCTGGTCGGCGGTTATTCCACTGGCCGCGTGCCATGCTGCGCCGGCCCAGGCGGATGCGTAGAAGATGTTCTGGTCTCCCGGTAGATACTCGGCAACCAGAACGACTGGAAATCCACTCAGTAGAAGCTGGCGCGCCGCAGCGCAGCCGATGATCCCTGCTCCCAGGATCACGATGGGCTGTTGAGCATAGGGGGTGGCGATGGAGGTGGTGAGATCAATGTGCTTGCGGTCGCATTCTCCCATTTTGTGGGTAATATTGAATTCTGCTTTCTCTGCTGTCATACAAAAAAGGGAACGCCGATTGGACTGTCGCTGCTAAGGGGATTAGATATCGACGGGTTTCCCTCCGTCTCTTGCTCTGCTTCTCAGGAAAGCGATCGATCTGATTGATTGATGAATGCGACAGGAATGGAAACGGTTCCCTAGGAAGAGTCCTCCAGCATGGACATCTAGACGAACGGCAACGGCGCCTTTGGTCTTCGTTCAGATTATAAGAACTTGGGAAATTTCTGCCATCTTGACGATCTGCGCCCCGTTCCAGTCGTATGGTCTTGATTCTCCCCTCCACGAGGCGTGCAAGTGATGCAGAAGACAGCAGGGAAAATGCACGCCTTGTTGTCGGCTCTAACCGCTGCTGGCGCGACGATCCAACGATGGCTGGCGATCTTCTGGATAGTCGGTTCGAAATGAGCAGAAGGAGTTATGCAGAGGCGGTTCATCCCGACTACTTCTCAGAGCCAGCCAGGGAGATCGAGTATCCCCCGCCCCCTGAGAGTTTTCTGCTTAAAGCTTCGCTATCCACACGTTCAACTTTCCACGGGCAGCCACATCCACATTATCTCCTCGAGATTATTCTCCGGGCGTGGAGTCACAGCCATTGGCACACAGCAGACATTGGACAGAACCCTTTACGCCACAGCATTTCTGGGGGCTTTGAAGCAGTCGAATAAGCGTCGCCAGCGGCCGTGGGAACTTGCGACCAGTGGAGCGACATCGCCGTCGCTCTCCCTTCTTTTCCAGACTCTCTTCACTGGATCCGGATGACGGTTGGACTACGACCCGTCAACTACTCTAATTAATCCATACTTCTAATCACAATGGCGGAGGACATGACCGGAGATGAGAAAAACCAGCGCACAACCTCTCTCCAGGTTTGTTCGATTCTTTCTTTCTCACCCACTTCTGTTGGCAGCGTTATGCGCGTCTCCTAGATCCATTTCTGTGGCGATATTCTTTGTTTGTCGTCATGCAAACTGGACGCCATATACTTCACTGTACAGTCTAAGTATCCATCGCTGACGTCGACTGCTGCCAGAATGTCCCCGAAGAGGTGACCAGTGATGAACGTGCGTCCGATGTTCTCAGCGACCGCGAGGCCGAAAAGATTCTTCCCTATGAAGCGGACGACTCTCCCTACCCTGAAGTGCGCGCTGTGGTCCAGCCGGTGGACGACCCATCGCTGCCAGTCAACACGCTGCGCATGTGGACCATTGGCTTGGTCTTTACGATTGTGAGTTATCGCTGTCGCTTCGAGCGATCAGATCAGCTGGACTGACTCGACCCGACAGGTCGGCAGTGGACTGAATCAGTTCTTCAGCTTGCGCCAGCCGAGCGTCACCATCAGCGCGCTCGTGGCTCAACTGCTCGCCTACCCCGTGGGCTGTGCCTGGGCGAAATGGATGCCCCTGGGTGTGTTCAACCCGAATCGCGAGTTCAACATCAAAGAACACGCCTTGATCACCATCATGGCCAATGTGGCCATTGGGTCGGCGGCCGCCACCCAGATCATCGAGGCGATGCTCAAATTCTACAATCTGCCCTCGCAGGGCGGGTTTGAGGTCCTATTGACCGTCACCACGCAGATGTTTGGGTTCGGTCTCGCGGGGATGGTCTCACGCTGGCTCGTGGGGCCCGCGAGCATGATCTGGCCACAGGTGCTGTCGAACGCGGCTCTGCTGTCGGCGCTGCACTCGCGCGCCAATCTGCTCGCAGACGGCTGGCGCATTTCACGGCTGCGATTCTTCCTCTACGTCTTCGTCGGAGGGGCCGCCTGGTACTTTGTCCCGGGCTATCTCTTCACGGGCCTGAGCGTGTTCAACTTCATCTGCTGGATTGTTCCGACGAACGTGGTCGTCAACCAGCTCTTCGGGCAGACCACGGGGTTGGGAATGTCGATGCTCACCTTTGACTGGGCGCAGGTCGTGTTCGCGAACCAAAGTCCACTCCTCGTTCCCTTCTGGGCTGGTCTGAACGTCATGGGCTCGTTTGTGTTGTTCTTCTGGCTCATCTGTCCCATTCTCTATTATACCAACACCTGGTACTCAGCGTACCTGCCGATGCTGAACTCCAACACCTTCGACAACACGGGGCATTCCTACAACACGTCGCGCATCATGAACGCCGACGGCACCGTCAACCAAGACGCATACCGCGAGTACTCGCCCATGTTCCTGCCAGCAGGATACGCCATGACCTACGGCGTGGCCTTTGCCAACCTAACCGGCATCTTCGTGCACGTCGCGCTCTACCACGGAAAGGATCTATGGAGGCAATGGAAAGGGCTAGGCAAGAAGGACATCCACGCGCGTCTCATCGCCGCCTACCCAGACGTACCGTGGTGGTGGTTCGCCGCCGTGACCGTACTGATGTTCGTGCTGAGCATCGTCACGAATGAAGTCTGGCACACAGGTCTGCCGGCCTGGGCTGTGTTGTTGGCTTTCGTCCTGCCGATGATCTACTTCGTCCCGGTGGGAATCATCAAAGCCGTGACGAATATCAGCAGCAATCAATTGAACTTGATCACGGAGTTTATTGGCGGGTATGCGTTTCTAGGACGGCCCATTGCCAATATGGCGTTTAAGTTTTATGGTTATGTGGCTGTGGCGCAGGGATTAGAGTGAGCATTCTCTTGTTTTTTTGTTTCTTTTCTTCTCCTTTTAGCTGGTGAGTCCACTTCTTCTGACCGGTTTAGATTCGTGGCCGATATGAAATTGGCTCACTACCTACACATCGCTCCTCGCACACTCTTCCTCGCGCAGGGAATCGCCACGCTGGTTGGGGCGATTGTGCAGTGCGGTGTGACTGTGTTCATGCTGACTCGGATCGATGATATCTGCACATCCAATGCATCTGGAGGGTTTAGTTGTCCTCATGGACGGGTGACGTACTCCTCGTCTTTGATATGGGGTAAGCCATTTGTTTCTTCTCTCGCTATGTTTATATCCTTTTTTTTAAATGACTCCACGACTGACGATGACGATGACAGGCGCCCTCGGCCCCGGACGGAACTTCTCCCCGGGACAAATGTATGGCAATCTGCTCTGGTTCTTCCTCGTAGGCCCAGTCGTGGTGGTCATCACCTATCTTCTCGGGCGGCGGTGGAAGGCCTTCAATTATCTCTCATGGCCCGTCGCATTCGGAGCCATGAGTCTCGTTCCCCCTGCGACTGGTGTCAACTTCTCGTCCTGGTGGGTCGTGAACGTGATATTCAACGGCATTATCAAGCGGAGAAGACCGGCGTGGTGGTCGAAATATAGTAAGATCACTCCCTCCCTCTCTCTTCGCGGGGGTTCCTGGTTCCTGTCATGGATGTCCAGCCCAACTGACACCGGGTACAGACTACGTCCTCTCCGCCGCTCTGGACTCCGGCGTTGCCGTCGCCACAGTCATCATCTTCTTCTGTATTACTTTACCGGCTGGCAGTCTGGTCTGGTGGGGGAACACCGTCTCTGCGCATACGGCCGATGGTAAAGGGACGCCGTGGAAGAGATTGCCGGCCCAGGGATATTTTGGTCCTGCGAAGGGGACGTGGCAGTGAGGAGGAATCTTGGATAGCCTTTTTAGCAAGCGTGGAAGGTTATTCCGTATATATATACCCTTGTGAAATTGGAGTGGCTTGGCTTGGATTTGGACAATAGCGCTTTGTCGGTGTCATTCTCTTGCGTGATACCTTTGACATACTGGTTATCCTGCGATGATACATATATCGTAATTACCATCAACAAGGTGGATATCTCTTCGTCATATCTTTCTCGGACCGAGTATTCATCATAGGGCAATGCAGCATGCTAGATATAGACAAACCTACCAAGTTCATGCCTTCACCGACCGTCCCCTGACATACACCTTTACAATATTCCTATCATCCCCCGTCATCAAGAACTTCTCAAAGATGACCATGATCGAATCCTCGTCTTCAATCGGCGTAATCACACCCAGTGGACACGCGTGCCCGCCATCATCCCTCTCGGACTCCATCGTATGAACCTCCAACGCATCGAACTCCTTCCCCACCGCAAAATTCCCGATCTTCCCATCCAACCCACAAACCTGCGCGCCTCCCAGAGTCGCTAAGAAGAAACACTCCTCCAACGACAATGCCGGATCTTGTCCCCTCGTCATCGTCTGCCTCGCATTCGACACCATAAACGCCTGTTTCATCACTTCGAGCATGGACGACGAATACCCGCCGCCGCTATCTGTGCCCAAGCCCACTTTGATCCCGCGACGGAGGTACTCGCGAACCGGCGCGATCATGAACTCGCGCATGGTTGTATTGGCGATGGGACAGTGCGCGACGCCGCACTTTCTCTCCGCGAGACGCTGCATCTCGCTTTCCTGCAGGAAGATGCAATGCGCGAGGATGGACCGTTCATTCAACAATCCAAACCGCTCGTAGAGGTCCGCTTCAGTCTGGAAGCGGGGAAAGAGCTGCTTCGTGAAAGTGATTTCCTGCTCCGCTTCGTTGAAGTGCGTCTGGATCGGCAGGTCGGGGTATTCCCTCGCGAGATCGCCGAGCCCTTCCAGCAGTGCCTCGTCGCATGATATGGCGAATCTCGGCGTCACGATCGGCGTCACCAGCTGCTGCGCTGCAGGATCGACAACCTGCCGCACATGCTCGATGAACGCGCGCGTTTCCCGCAACGACTCCTCCGTGTTCTCGTCGCGGTACCACTCCGGCGCGTGCCGGTTCATATTACATTTCCCCACGTAGGCCCTCTGGCCCTTTTCGACACACGTCTCCGCCAGGATCTTCGACGCATCGCCATGTTTCGACCCGTAATACGCGGCGGTCGTGATCCCCTGCTTCAGGAACCCCGCCACGCAGCTACTGTACATCCTACGCGCGTAGTGAGGGTCCGCGAACTTCGCCTCATGCGCGAATGTGATCTTCTCGAGCCAGTCGAGCAACGTCTCGCTTCTGGCCCCGACGCCGCGCTGCGCCCATTGCGGGGCGTGGTTGTGCGTGTCCACGAAACCGGGACAGAGAAACTGGCCGCGCGTGAGGTGTTTGACGCGGACCGTGTCTGGCGCGTAGCCATTTGCTGAGACGAGAGCGGGGATGTCGGCGGGGTTGGTGTTGGGTTGTAGGTGTTGGATTTTGCCGTCCGTGTCGACGATCAAGAAACAGTTCTCGAGGATCTCGAGTTGAGTCGGCGAGAGAGAATGGATGACTGTGCCGTGAAAGGCGAGGGGGAGACCCGTCGCTGCGTTGATCAAGTCCATCGGAAGTTGTGATGTATATGATTGATATCAGTTACAGGATGTGTTGGCAGCAGCAGAGGTGTGTTTCTTAATTCTTATGGCGGGGCTGAGACTGAGATGAAGGCGATCATCGACGCATGCTGTATCATCCTGAAACATCCGAGAGAATGCAACAGAAACGGAGGGATATGCACTGGGAATCGGATCATGCATACAGACGCAGTGTCATCGTTGATAATTGGCGACAGGATAAACAGGGACTGCTGGGCATGGATGCATATCGACCGAAGTGATTCACTACACTGGACTCCCATAACGCCACGACCATTATGGCAATGGTCAAAATGAAACATATATACCTAGAATAATATATACCCGAGCCCGAAACACCAGAAGCGCTTGCTAGAGGGTATAAAATGTGGCCATTTCCTCCTGAAACCAATCATAGGAATAGAACAATTGCTCCGCCAGTTGAGGATCAATCACAGGGACACTGCCTGCATTGTCCACGAGGAGCACCTCGTCCAGCTCATTTGGAAGACGTACAGACAGCTGCGTGCCTGTTGGGGCCATTGGCAGCTGTGGCTGTTGTTGTTGTTGCTGCTGCTGCTGCCGATACACCAACTGGCTCAAAATCATCGTGCTCTGATGTCTATACGTCTCTGCCAGTCGATCTACGCCCGGTCGCCGCTTTCCGAATTCCTCCAACAGTAGAACCACAGCCTGGATACCCCGTCGCATCATCAGCTCGTCCGGCTGCCACAATGGCGGATGCCCGTCACGCATGGCTCGCGCGTTCTGTTCCAGGCACCACAAGATCGTGATGCCCGCGAAATACACCTGGCTGAGAGTTAACCAGATCCATTTGATCTTGCCCACGGAATAGCTGTCCCAGTATGACCGGATGACTTGGATGCTGGAATCGCCGCACGTCACGATGGACGCTGCATCAGGAGACGGGTTACGCGGGCTCGGTCGGTACACGAGCAGGAGGGTGGTGTAGTAGAGGTAGTCGTAGTAGCTGGTGGAGTAGAGAAGCGCCGAAGGGAACACGGGCGCGGCCATGCGCCAGTCGTCCAATTCCCGACGAAATTGACTGAGCATCGCGGCGACTTCTTCTGGGGGCGGTCGTGGGAGATTGCTATATACTAGTGACGTGAAAAAAAAGGAAAAAAAAAGTCAGCAATTGTATTGACGACTGGCACAAAAGGAACTGGGCGGATCGTATTGACCAACCACCTACAGTAGCGATAGATCCGAGAGAAGATCCGGCGTAATCGTACCACTTGCACCGGAATAGTCATGGAACTCGCGCCTGGCGCTTCTACCCAATCGTCATTGAATTCACGGGGAAGGCTGACGCTGATGTCCTCGTCGGCGATGCCCAGCGGCCGGCCGAGGGTGACTGCGATCAGACGATCGAGATTATACAGACTCCAAAAGGCACGCTTGGCCATTTCTTCCTCGACCAAGCTGGCCGAGGGTCGCGCCTTGTGCAGACCCAGACTGGTAGCCAGCCGCATGGCCGTGCCCAGGACATGCCAGACACTCGGCCCGGAGGTCGCGAACATGGTGTACAGCGACAGACTCAACAGCGCCCGCACGGCCGCCAGATCTTCATTCTGCAGAGCCAGCGGCAGCGTCTCCTGGCTGTGACGGTAAAACTCAGTCGATTGTGCCCCATCCGACGACCCGATCAGGAGCGCAGTCGCCATGGTGATATGATACGAATGATGCGTTTCCGGCGAGGGAATCCCGCCCGCATAGATGCGTCGCAGCTGATCGAAGAATTCCGACCGATGCAAGAACGGGTACTGGTACCCCATGCTATCGAAGTACTGGTCCGCGATGCGTTCCGCCTCCTCCAGCGACGCGAGTCGCAGCACGCGCGGCACCGCCGCTGCTGCCGCCGGCCGCGCGACAGACGGTCGCCGATGTTCCAGTTGGTCGCGAAAGATCTCGCCGACATTGGGCAACTCCGTCCCAATCCCCGGCGTAGGAGTATCTGTCGTCGTCGTACCCGTGGACCCAGCGGGCGTCGTGGAGGATAATGTCCCCGTGCTGCCCGCTGGACTCGGCGCGGAGGGAGCCTGTCGATGACTGTTGCTGGCAATCAGCGCAGGCACCTGGTACCACCAGTCGGGGTCGCCTTCGCCATCGACCGCGCTGCCCGTGGGGAGATCCGCGACGGTTATTCCTGTCTTGCGGCGGACGACCTCTTCGAGCCAATCGACGCGTTTCTGGAGGTTTTCGAGCTGGTCGCGCGGGACCGAAGCATTGGCGACTTGCGGACCGGGAGGTGGGATGGTACAGCGGACACCGGCTCGAGTGCAGGCGGAGCAATTGGGGTATCGAAAGTCACATTTCTTCTTGCGCTTGCGACAGAAGTCGCATGCGGTTGACACACGTTTGCTGCGCGTCGGGGCAGTGGCGCTGTCGGCAGGTGTGGCTGGCGGAGGTAATTCGGCCTTCGCCAGATCCTGGTGCTGCTGTTGCTGCCATGGGAATTGGGGTGAAGGAAGAGCAGCAGAACAAGGACGTGGATGACGGGGAAGGGTGCTGCTGTTGCTGGCGACCGGTTCGAGGCGAAACTTGCCCAGCTGGCCGCGGAAGTCCTTGTCGCTGCCCGTCGTGCTGAAGGTCATGTTGGCGGACGAGGAGACGGGCGGCTTGAACCGCAACGTGCCATCACGATTGGCACAGGAAACAAGTCAAATCGACTGTCCGTTAGTGGTAGTAGCTAAGACTAAGTGAGGTCGAGGAAAGACAAGACCAGGTCGTTGAATCGAAACCTTATGTGGCGCAGGAGGGAACGGGAGTTCCTGCGGTGGATTCCACCAGTAACTCTGCGTTCGCGATAAGAAGAGTAACACGGAGTACACTGCGTCTCCAGTCGCAATTTCTGGGCCTCCAGACGGGCTAAAATTATCCACAGCTGCTGACTGTTCATGTCAGTGTGGCTTTCTTCGTTGCAACGCTGCGGTTCAACCGTCGCCTTCTGTTGGACGCCATTCCTGTCGATCATCAGTCGTGTGGCACAGCTGTTGGCTGGACGAATTGCCATTTCGCCGATTAGGGAACTAATTAATTTCTCTGATGAGTTATGGAGAAGTATCTCGCAAGCCAGCACTGTCCACTGTCCGTATTTTGCGGGGAAGACTCATTTGTTGGGATCTGAGAGAACAGTGTCCAAACACAGTGAGAAACGATATCTCAGGACTGCCATATTCGCGTCCACTGTGCATATTAACAGCCATTTCTCATGCAGAAGGATACTATGAACAGTTGACCACTCTCAGCCCGGCCCTGATTGTCCGCTCCCTGCAGAAACGACAACAATAATAATCGTATGCAGCAGGGGCGGGGCCCAAATGATTGAGAATCTTTCCTGATCTGGTGCAATTCTGCGAAAGCATGATAGGATCAATGATTGACGATATCGCGGTCATCCGGCCGCGCTACCTGATGCTCGAAGACGACGGATCATCTGCAAGGCACTCGCCTCGGTCTCGTTCCAATTGGATGCTGGATGATCGTCACACTACTCAACTCCTCGTTTCTGCAGAGAAACTGTCTGAGCCCCTGTTGCTCCCCAGTGTGACTGCGGAGAAACGGCTCCGTGGTCACGCAACATTCTCAATGCATCTGCAACGATCTAACTCATATCGCGTCAATCCGCCACGTTGAATAGATTCAAGCTTCTCGCTTTTCCACAGGATATCCTCGTCTTTCAGCTTGCGAGGGCATGGACCCTTGATTGCCGCTGCATGTTATTTTGGGATACGATCGATCGTCGTGGGATGAACGCGAGCAACAGTTACATCCAGCCTTCTGCAAAGGTATCAATACCGTTCAGGATGCTAAGGATGGCACCTACTCCACAACCGTATAGACAGAGTGCAATGGTTACATCTCTCTCGGGGGTGGGGATGCTGGGCGCTGAAGGACTATAAATACTGCCTCGAAGACCCTCCAATTCCGCCCTCTCTTTCTCGCAAACAAGCCAAGACTTCAAAATCCAACGGCATCGCAAGTCTTCCAAGATGAAGCTTGCTGCACTCGCTGCTTTCCTGGCCTCTCTCGGCCTGGCCAATGCCACCGTCCAAGGCTTTGATATCTCCAACTACCAGCCCACTGTCGACTTCTCTGCGGCCTACCAGAGCGGTGCTCGTTTCGTGATCATCAAGGTCAGTCAGTCCCTTCCTCTCTGTCCCCTCGACTCACTTGTTCGATCTGTTGACGATCTACGGAGTACAGGCCACCGAAGGCACCACCTACATCGACCCAACGTTCAACAGCCACTACACCAGCGCCACCAGCGCCGGCTTCATCCGCGGAGGCTACCACTTCGCGCACCCGGACTCGAGCTCCGGCGCCACGCAGGCGGAGTTTTTCCTCGCCCACGGCGGCGGCTGGTCCGGCGACGGCATCACCCTGCCGGGCATGCTCGACATCGAGTACAACCCCAGCGGCGCCGAGTGCTACGGTCTGAGCGCGTCCGCGATGGTGTCGTGGATTGCTGATTTCGTCAACACCTACTACAGCAAGACGGGCCGGTACCCCATGATCTACACCACGGCCGACTGGTGGACCACCTGCACCGGCAACAGCGCGGCGTTCAGCTCAACCTGTCCGCTTGTGCTGGCTGCGTATGGTAGCTCCCCCGGCACCATTCCCGGCGGATGGCCCTACCAGTCGTTCTGGCAGAACTCGGATTCGTACACCTACGGCGGTGATTCGGACATCTGGAACGGCGATTACACCCAGTTGCAGAAGATGGCTACCGGCTAAATTTTGTTTCGTGGTGACGTGTCTAGATGCCATGTGGGGGTTGAGAATTGAGCCACGGAGGAGCAAGACCCAAGTGTGTTTTCTTTGATGTGAAACGATGATACGTAGTAGTCTGTCCGCTCGCTACAACTTCTGAACGAAATTGAAACGATCTTTCGAAGTCAACAAGACATCTCCTTGAAAGGCAGGATTGAGCCAAAAGTAAAACGATGCGAGCTTTTAGGTGAAAAAAAAAAGATGTCCGCCGTTGCAGAGCAGAAAGATCTAAGAGAATCTTGTGAACTGGCCGTACAACGACTCTGCTCTTTGCAAGGATGAAAGGCAAAGCAATAATCTCGATCTGACATTGTTGATGCTTCCCATCAGCCAAGTACACCCAATACCCCCTTGAAAGCACATGAAGATAGTCTGAATCCGCCCTCGAGACAGCCAGCATGGGCAATACTCATCAAAATGGACTCCTATCCGAGGGACTGAGAACGAACGTAAATGAAATATACATCCATCACGACTCTCTGGTATCATTCCCGCCAACATTTCAGGTTTGTTCCGCAGCAGCATGATTACCAATAGTATCAAGGTCTGTTCTGAAGCAGCGTACTATTAAGCACAAGTCTCTTTGGGAGGGACATGGTTTGAGAAGCCGAAGAGGATACGAGAAGGATCCTTCGAAGCCGGCGTTCGGTTACTCTGCCAATCCAACGGAGGGTGAGCAACAACAGACCTTCGACCCCCTGCAGCTAGCGGTAGTTAGGTAACGTTGGATTCTCCCTCGAAATCTGCTCGAAGCGACTGTATCGAACAGATGTTGTGGGACATGCACGTGGATGATGGGATCAGGTGATGTAACGCCGATGGTACTGCAGTACTAGTATTCAATGTATTGGAGGCGTCTGCATGTAGCTTACTTGTCAGCTTATGTCGTATAGTACAATTACATAAAGGTGCTAAAAAATTGGAGAGTCTATCAGCGCTTTCTTGCAACTAAAACTTTAGTGTATGAGTCACCTTGCCTTATTTGTTGCCCGCGAAAGAAGGGTGGGAAATCTGCTCGCTTATAAGGCCAGGGAGACTGGAGCAAGAAAAGCCATCGGATTGTGTAGTGTATATCCTCGCTTCTTCACTCGATGGCCCTCTTCACTTGCAGCATAAAGACAGTCCATTTAACTATTAGTATTGGCGTTCATAATTCTCATTCTATGATTCACTTAGAGTTGGCATGACACTTTCTATATCAAAAGGAGCTGTCTGATGAATCCTTCCTGGCGTGACTCATTCATCAGCATCAACTCCCACAAAGCATCTGCCTCCTCTCCAACACTATATTCAATTGTTCAATTGTGAATAATTATTCCTCGACAAAATATCAGAACCCACGATCAATCCACCAAACCCTCACACCATGGCAATTCAAATCAAGTATGCCACAGAATCCGACGCCCCCGCCCTCGCCAAAGTCAATGTCGCGAGCTTCAAGAGCGGATTCTTCGCCAGTGCCTTCCCTCAAGCCGACTCCTCTGCCATCCAAGCCTTCAAGCGCGTCCGGGCTCTCAAGTACCTGTCCGAGCCGGAAACGCACGTGCTGGCAGGCGTTGACCCTGCGACGAACGAAATCGTCGCCTACTGCAGATGGCATATCCCGACGGCGATGGGATACGAGCATGCGGCGGCGCCATTGAGCGACGAGGCCCTTGCCGCCGTGGGAGATGTGATGCAGTTTGCGCCGAAGCCGATGAACGAGGCCGTGTATACGGCTTTTCAGAAGTTTATCGAGGGGAAGAGAAAGGAGTATGTGAGGGAGGGGGATATGAGTGAGTCTTTTTGAACACTTTCGCCTCGATACATAGGGCAGGGCCGAAAGTCGCTGATTCAATGAGATAGGACTCGACATGCTGTGCACATTACCCTCGCATCAAGGAAGAGGAATCGGTTCGGCATTGCTCCAATGGGGGATTCAAAAGGCCGATGCGGCGAATGCTCGCATTTATCTCGAGGCCACGCTGGAGGGATATCCGTTGTATTGCAAGTATGGATGGAAGCCGGTCGAGGAGGTGACGATGGACTATGCTCGGCTGGGCGGACAGGGCGATCAGAGATTCATTGTCATGGTGAGGGAGGCGCAGGGAAAGGAGAGCAATCCTTAGAAAAGGACCTGGCAGTTCTTGGTGCCTTGGAGTCACGCATAGAGGTTGTCTGCATACATACACAACACAACGAGAGGAATAGAATTGATAATAATGGAATGCTGTGGCATTACTCCGTACCTTGGTTGCTATATTCAAATCACAGATTCCTTCCTGGTGCCTTACCTCGTGCCGATTTGTTTGCAGTAATCCCTTACTTGGAGGTTTACAATAGCTCTGGCTGATTGGTACTATTGATAGGCGTCTCAGGGGCTGGACTCAGCAATGATAAGTAAGTACTTACTGAATATCTGCCAGTCAACCAGTCTTTCCATCCACCAGAAATACGGATTACCTCTGACAGCAAGGGCCATCAGCGTCTACGTTCGAGAACGTGAGCAGGATCTCGAAAATGCCCGCCTCGCTGTTCCTGTTCCTCCTGCTCTCTGACAATCGTAGGAGACATGTGATATGATGCTTGTTCATTGCGAGGTTCTAGGTGCCTTTGATCCTGCCAGGTAAAGATGGCTAAGAACTAAATCACCACGACCAACTAAAATACATTGATGAAAGGCAACGCAGAGTGGGAGCACTGAAGACAATCCTTCCGAGAACCCGTCGTCGAAGACAATTCTACGGCCAGCGAGAACCGTACTTCTGGACAGGTCTTAGAGGGCCGTGCTTCATCAGCTCACACAGCGAAGCAAATGAAGAGAAACAACAAAGCAGATGAAGAGTAGCAACCGAGTATGATTTTGCAACTCAGAAACTTCCGTCGACGTGTCCAGTTTCCCCGCACCATGTTCCACCGGGCGACTCATCCTCTTCGGCAGCGGGCAAATCAGGGAGCTTGATGAGCTGCATGGAATAGTCGACGACTTGATCTCTCCTGGCAAGATCGTTCCAATGCTAAATGATCTCATACTTGCAACGTCTCTCAAAGTCGCCAAATGTCCTGTTAGCCAACTCCCCTTCGGCGATTGCTGCGCTACAGGCCGAGATCAAACAGCTCCTTGCTCTTGACAAGGCGACATTAACGCGTCGATTGTCTTGGAAGCCTAGATCCGCCAAACTATTGCCATGAGTGATCGCCCAGTCCAGTATGATTACATCCGCCTCGCCCCCTTGGATGGAGTCGATCGTGCACACCTACGGGAGATTCTTGTAGGGTATCTTTTGCTCCACGTGGAGCTTGCTGAGCTCCTTCAAGTACCTCACCCTTTGGGCGCTGTAAGGTACTAGGAGTTTCAAAGTATACCCGTCAAGGCCTCCTTCTTTCAATGAGTGTCCATAACCGCCTGGAGGTTCGAAACGTTGTATCTGGACATGAGGAGTTCGTCGACGGAGACAGTCCCTTCCACGTTGAGGCCGATCAGGTGTCTGGATATTCGCGGCAGGTCATAACTCGGGAATCTATCCTCAAGCTTTGGCATTCTTGTGGCGTCCACCATACGTGTATTTGTTCGGGAACCGTGAGAGCTCAGGTCGCATTCTATGCTGTATGTTGAGCGACACTTTGTTGTCCAGCGACTGAAGAAGTCTATCGAACAAGGAGCGATTTAACTGCGGGGCAAACTCGTTGTACAGACGGCCTCTGTTCTTCTCACTTAGCACAACCGGCGACAGCTGCATCCTGTCACCAAATCTGAGGACCCCAACCACATCTGATGCCCTTTGTAAGGCTGTGATTGGTATCCAAGCATCTGGCTCAACAGTCTGGCCGTCCTCATCGGCAATGACCACGATGCCCGCACTGGTTTGCCGTCGACCATTGCTGTGCCAAATTTGCGGACGAGCACATTATCGGCGACTTGGTTTGTGCACAGCAAGATTTGAGCACCTTCGATAACCTTTTCCGACAAGACCTTGACTGCTCGCGAGAACTCGGACTTTTCCTTTTCCTCTTGTTCGATATGCTCTGGTGAACGGTCTCGCTTGGGTTCAAGGTCTTCGGCTTGACGGGCCAAGTGCTTCGCGATATAATCGATATTACATCTGCACCGCGTCCTTGTCGTCGACGCCTGTTTCATTGTCGTCCTCGTTTTCAGAGGGGCTGACATCTCCGGGCATTATCATTGTCTCGCAGGCCTCATCAAAATGCTTTCTCCTTGGCGTCTTTCTGGGCTTTTTATCGTCCGATTTGCTGTAGAGGGGAACCTTTTCCCCTTTTCTCTTGAGAGACCTTGCGACTTGGTCAACTTTGGTCTGCAATGAGTGCTCCGGAAGGACGTCGTAGCGCGAAAGACGGGACTGTAGGATAATGTCGATCCATGCCACTGCGACGTCATCAATGTCCAGTTCGTTGTCTCCGTTGTCTTTGCCCTGCATTTGCTCGCCGAAGAGGTTTTTTCGTTCGGCCTGTGATTGGAGCACTCGCAAAACAGAGGTGTCACGATCGAGAGCACTCAACTGCTTCGAGAAAGCCGGTAACGCAGCATTGCTCGGAGCAACGATCAGCACATGTAGACCGACGTAAGAACAGAGAAGGGCTATGACGGCCTGGACACTTGTCTTTCCGCAACCGAAGGTCCCTTCAATGACACCAAATCCACCTGGCAATTTTTTCAGATACTCGAAAACGTTCAACTGCGACTCATTCCAGTCCTTAAAGGAGTGAATGCGAGCATAAGCCTTGTTGACCTTGTCGTCGTCGATACCATCGAAGATGCTCCGGGGTGGAAGGGACGAGTATTCATGATTAACAAGTACCTTGTGCCAGCGCTGGTGCTTGGAATCAGAGATCGCGTTGACAGCCTTCACTTGCGCCTTGACATTGTTGTCATGGGTCTTGAACGTAAGGAGACATTCAAAAGTCCGTATTCTGTTCTCATTGAAGGGGAATTGCGTCACAAAGTGCTATGCTGGGATCACGCCTCCCCATGACGATCACAGTCAAGTCGCATTGGAACGGGACCTGAAAGATGTGAGGGAACACCCGACCACCGCATTTATAGCTGCGCTTTATGTCATTCCACTCAATAAAACACTCGGTCCCTTCGGAATGACTGCACGCAAAGCTTGCATGCCCTCTGGAGTGAAGGTGTCATTCCGATCCTTCGATAATTTGACTGCTGCGACGATGGTCGAATGGTATGATTATCTGACAGCTCTTCACTGGCTATTCTCATATAGCGTTAATACAACTGGCTGTCAGAACCAAGACCATGACTACGTCAAATCCGTAGCTATAAAGTGCCGCATACGTTCAAAGTTCCAAGTCCTGGATCTCGAGGGATGTAGAGGTCTCTGACAGCTTCCTTTTGTCTCCTCTCTCTTATTAGTGACGATCCCGAGTAGTTCGGAGACCATAGCATATTGGCCGATATGAACGAAGCATGATGAGCTTTCGACCATGATTGATTCTCACGTTTTCCCTCAAATGAATCCTGTCCCCACTACCGAGATAGTCTTTACTTTCATCCCGATAATATTGATGGTTAAAGGAGTGGAGGAACAAAGGTGCAATCGACATGCTTACTCGGAAATAGCTTCTGAAGCTGTAGCCGGAATGATTTGCCGGATTCTCATAATTAGTATAGGATACTCCGGTAGCGGAGACATGGCGTGGGGGAACAAGAATATGGCGAGAGCAAAATGCGGAGATTCAATATTGGATTTGGATTAATAATATTCTTCATTCCGATTCAACAAGAAAAGAAGATATATATTCCTAAAGAGGATTTCCAGCTCTTCCTCGTGGATTGTCGACCTAGTCAACCCCGATTGACAGAACTTACTAGTATCTTTCATATTCCAGTTTCATAGTTTCATAGTTCATCGCAAACATGGCCGACAAGCCCAGATTCGCCATTCTCGACGACTACCAGGGCCTTGGAGCCGCGCACTTCGCCCATCTCGGATCTCGCATCGAGGTGACCAGCTTCTCCGACACCCTCGATCCGCGCGATCCCGCGCAGAGAGAGGCGTTGATCCAGCGCCTTCAGCCATTCGACGCGATCCTGACGATGCGCGAGCGCACTCCGTTCTCCGCGGACGTGATCCACGCACTGCCCAAGCTGAAACTGCTTCTTACGACGGGCACGCGGAATGCGGCGCTGGATCTTCGCGCGTTCGCGGAGCGCGGAATCCCCGTTGCGGGAACCGAGCGACGGCCCAAGGGCGTCAATTCCACGGTGCAGCACGCCTGGGCCTTGATCTTGGCTCTGGCCCGGCATGTGGCGCGCGACGACGCGGCGATGAAACGCGGCGAGTGGCAGGGTTCGACGCTGGCGCTGAATCTCTCCGGCAAGACTCTGGCTCTGCTGGGGCTGGGGAAGTTGGGGTCGGCGGTGGGGAAAATCGCCGTGCAGGCGTTTGAGATGAAAGTCATTGCGTGGTCGGCGAATCTGACGCAGGAGAAGGCGGATGAGCAGGCTCAAGCGCAGGGTCTCCCCGCGGGAACGTTTGTCGCCGTCTCGTCCAAGCAGGAGCTCTTCGAGCGGGCGGATGTGCTGAGTCTGCATTACGTCTTGTCCGACCGGAGCCGTGGCATTGTCGGCGCGGCAGACCTGGCGGCCATGAAGCCGACGGCGCTGTTGGTCAACACGTCGCGAGGCCCGCTGATCGAGGAGAAGGCGTTGCTGGAAGCAGCCAACGCGGGTCGGATTCGAGGCGTGGCTCTGGATGTGTATGACACCGAACCTCTACCGGTGGATAGTCCCTGGCGGACAACGGCCTGGGGACAGGACGGACGCAGCGAGGTGCTTCTGTCGCCGCATATGGGCTACGGGGAAGAGGAAGTGATCCACGGCTGGTATAAGGAAAGCGCGGAGAACCTGGAGCGATGGTTGAACGGACAGGAATTGCAGACGAAGCTGTATTAAGATGGAAGAGTGACGTTTGCTGATCACATCCTATGCTGGTGCGCGTCCTCATCTAGAATGCTGCTTTCTAGATAGTCCTCCTGGGAATATCATCATCTTGGTCATATTCCAAGTGCCATCTCAAGAATCTAACGTATGATTCTTAACTACCAACGCCAGTAAATCAGATAGATGTCTGAAACATGACCCGAGAAGGTCAAGAGGACTCGACTCCAGGAACTGTTACTTAAAAGCAAAACAACTCAACGCCTTTCCCACTGGATGAGGCCCTACAAGAACAATCTAGTATTAGTGTAACTTGCGCGAGTTGAAGACCTTCGGCATGACACGAAAAAACCGAGGAAACAAGCGCACGAAATCCTTTCCAGTTCACGAACTACGAACGGATGGACAGAATGGGCTTCCATCTGGCGCTCTGCCTGGATTCGATGACAACGATACGATCACCATGCATGTGGACACCGTGCATAGATGCATCCAGCCCAACGTCGTCGGTCCATCAGGGGCCTAACCCAATTAACGGCGATGTTTATTTGGCGCTAAGCCCGTGTCCATCACTGGAGATCTGTCGTCACTGGTGGAGTAGCTAATTAGTATGCCTCGGATGTACGGAGTAGTTGGTACTGTAGTAGACGTAAATCCTTATTATTTGGACAATTGGTCCTGCGAGTAGCCCTCACAGCACGAGAAGTTGACAACCCTTTGAACAGATCATTAATCGCTCGGACCGAGGCACAGCATCACGAGTCTCACAAGTCCCAATAATTCACACTTTGCCCATTGCAGGAAAACCTGGACGAGCGAACCCGGACCGTTGCGGGAATCCACCACGCCCAGACTTTCCATCTCTCCGCAACCAACGCGGGCTCGGAAGAAGGGAAGCCTATGAAGGCTGAAGCCTGAAGGCTCCACGAGATGTATGGACCTGTCGAATGGATAGCTAATTAGTTCAGCTGGCGTGCCTTGGAAACTCCACCGACCCAGGAACCATGGACTGACTAGAATAGAAGAGCAAAGGTATAAGAAGTGGGCATGGAGGGGTCAAGTCTCAACAGCAAAAAAGAAGCAGCAGCATTCAACTCCAAAGAAACAATCAATCAAACTCAGCCAGCAAATCCAAATCGCACCCTTACTTCTTCCTCCAAACCACCCCTTTCAATTAAATCTCCATCTCCATCTCCATCTCATCTCAACGCCCGCAATGGCGCCAATCGCCGACCCCGAACCCACGACTACCACCACCACCACCGCTTCCCCAGCCTCCTATCCACGACCCTCCCATCCAGATCTCATCCGCGTCATCCGCAGCCCCAAACCCTTCGGCAGCGGCGCCGTCTCGCTCGTCGACCTCCCCGCCGGGGCGGTCTTCACCAAAATCGACACCGCAACCCCGGGGAAGAAGGCATACTCGTCCGTCCAGACGGGGCCGGACACGCACATCGAACTCAACTCCGACCTGCTGTACTGCAACCACTCGTGTGTGCCGTCGTTGGTCTTCGACATGACGAAGATGGAGGTGCGAGTCGTGGACGATCGGCCGCTGAAGGCGGGGGACACGTTGACGTTCTTCTACCCGAGCACGGAGTGGGAGATGGATCAGCCGTTCAATTGTACGTGTGGAGCTGGGGAGGGGGTGTGTAAGGGGTGGATTTCCGGGGCGAAGAGTATGTCGAGGGAGGAGCTGAGCGGGTATTGGTTGAATGAGCATATTGTCGCGCTGTTGGATCAGAGGGATCGAGAGGTCGAGCGGAAATGGGAGAAATGATGGGACAGAAAAAAATTTTTTTGTCAATCTATCATGCACGGTAGAGAGGACAACCCCGTTAGGAGCACTGGCATACAATCTTACGGTCCACTGAATGGAATATACTAGATTTTGATCCATCATGCATTCTGGCAGGGAATAACACACTAACAACAAATGGACTCTCAACTTCGTTGACTGGACATAAGATCGAGAAAAAGAAAGATAACTTCCTCTACAGACCACCACTCGCAACAGCCCCGATCATAGCAGCCTGCATCATCCTCCTGCGATCAATCTCCTTCTTCAGCATCACCAAGCAAGTCGCGACAATGACCGGCTCATCCAGCGAGGACAGCCCATCCTGGTCGATCAGCAGGTTGCCTCCGTTCCCGGCACTGCATTTCGACGACCCAGGGGTCCTGGTTTCATCACTCCGAACAAGCTGGGCAATGATTCTGCCTTGGCCGTCGCGATGGCCCTTGTCCTTGATCTCTTTGACGTGCTCGTTCAAGTATCGCAAGACAAGCAGGTTTGCCTTCTTCCCATCCGCCTCCTTTCTCTTCCCGTAACACCATTCGAACTCCTTCCCATCTGGAGTCGTGAAGCGAGTCGCCCTTGAAGTCCACTTCCCCGTTACTCTGAACTCAACAGGCTCGGATTTCCCGTTGTCGGATTGGACCGGCCGAATGACGGGGTCTCTGCCCGGTCCGAAGAAGTACTCCGTGCTGAGGAGGTTGCCGGCCTTGGCATTCGAGAGGACAGCATTGCCCGAGCAGCGTCTCTCGCGTGTAGACACGTAGACGAGAGATCCGTCAGCAGCATCGTAGATGGGGAGGGATCTCCATCTCGCGGGAGGGTACAGGGAATCGGAAGATCCCGACACCCCGGGCGCCGATCATTAGAGTGCGTGTAGGGTGGAACGAGACTCCATCTTCGATGGAGTGGATGGTAGTCGCGGAGGAGCTGACCGAGAGAGCTCTGATCTTTTTGTCCTCTCCAAGTAGCTCGGGTTCCTTTTCGTCGATCATGTTGACGAGAGTTTTGAGAACAGCCAACGAGAAAATAAAAATGGTTCTTTCAAACGAGACGCATCAGCTTCTGCGGCAGGTGTAGATATATATGACATTCAACGCAGACTTCGTCCAATATTGTGAGACGCACAACCATAGAAATATCATGTCGGAGACTACACTGCCTCATAGGAACCGTGGATGTCCACCGTGTTGGTGGTTGGAGGCCGCCCCGATACGAACACGAGGTGCTTGTCAATTTGGATCATCCGCAACATTTGGAAATCAGATCCGTAGAGAAAAACCAATCAGGGGTCGCAGTTCTGTGTTTCCGTTATGGGCGCAGCAACTTGCAAGTGGGCAATGCCGATCGTGGCAGTGCACTTCGCCACCCTTCCCAGCCCAATCAACACAACCCTCGGCGAGTTGAGAGTAGATGTGTGAACGTTTGATCTCTTCAGGCAGACGCATTGTATGAGATAGGAGGAGACCCTTTTTGAGATGACAGAGCAGTCATATCATTTTCCAACCTGATCCTTCATTTGGAACAGCCATATCAGGGTAAAGACTAGACAATGTGCCCTTCCCTCTCTATCCAAAAGCCCCGAATAGAGGCTATGCGTGCCTGAAGAATTGTAAAGCAATGCGGATAAGAGAGATTATGCTGGTGCCAGCAACTGGCAGCTAGCCACATCACAGGAATCATCCGCCTTTTGAGAGTTTGAGAAGCTGCGGGAGACGTCTCAGTGCTCTTTTGCCTTTTTCCACTTGCTCACTGCTTAACCTCACAGACCTAGTTGCTTTATAGGAGCACTCAAGTAGATCGAAAATGGTTTGATCTTCCAGTTCCGCAGCCACATCAAGAAGCTTCTCATCCTTCACCTTGGCACCTCTCTCCAAGAGAAGTTCTACCATTTCTTTGTGCTCACGGGTAACTGCGTGATAGAGGGCTGGATTGCCTTCATTATCGACCGCGGAGACATTGGCCCCCTTGTCCAGAAGCGTTCGGATCATAGAGCAATGTCCACGGCAGGCTGCGCTATGTAATGGTGTCTCGCCCCCATTATCAGCGACAGAGGGATCAGCCCCGTGAACCAGAAGCTTTTCGGCAATAGATACATGCCCACGTTCGGCTGCGCAATGCAATGCCGTCTCGGTATACGTCCAATTGGTAGCAGACACATCAGCTCCACGGTCTAAGAGTATCTGAACAACACGTTCACTTCCATGCCTGGCTGCCAGGTGCAGTGCTGTTGAGCCATCTAGATCAACGGCAGAAATGTCGGCCCCATTGTCTAGGAGTTTCTGAGCCACAGAGGCATGGTCATGCATTGCCGCATAATGTAGTGCTGTCAGGCCATATTCATTAGGCGCCGACACCTTGGCGCCCCCGTCCAAAAGTCTCTGGACAAGTGATTCGAGTCCGTGTTTGGCAGCGGAAGGCAGGACGCTAGCATCTTTGTTCTTCACGGCAAACATATCGGCACCCTGATCAAGAAGCAGTGAAACGGTAGACTCGTGCCCCTCCCAGGCTGCGCGGTCTAAGAGAGTACAGCCATGGTCATCCACCGCCGAGATATCAGCCCCGGTTCCCAGCAGCACTCGAATCACGTCGTCATTCCCTTCCTCCGCTGCTAAATGCATCGTCGAATGTAACGCCGTTCCCGTCCACAATCTCCTTCGTTTTACGCTTTCTCGAATCAACCGAAGAAAAGGCGACGTGTTCTGATGTTCGACTGCCCAGCACAACGCTATATAGGGATCGTACTTATCAAGCAGTTTAGCCACAAGGTAGCTGTCGAGGTTCTCAGCTGCTCTGAGAATTTCTGACTCTTCGGCATCCAGGAATAGTCTCAGGAGTGCCGGCTGGGGCTCTTCGCTCTCCGCCGCCCATTTCGGCGCAAGGCGAAACTCGCCGCGAAGCTTTGAAGCCAATCTGCCGGTTTTCATGTAGCATAGACATAGTTTGCTGAGATACCACAACGTTGTGCGATCTGAGTCGCCAAACTTCTCTGAACGTTGCTTCCAGAGAAGCTTTCTGTATTTCTCCTCCTTATCCGGTCTGTTCTGAGCCTCATAGTAATCTGCGAGGTCGTAAACTCGAAGGAAGGTCTCGTCATCCCCAGGACCGAAGAGGTCAAGAGCTTCTGCATAGGCGGTCTGCAGTTCCCATTCTTTGTCGTCTATTTCGCAATCATCGAGCAATCCCTCAGGGCCACCTTTAGCACTTCTCCCGGAAGCAATAGCCCGCTGGAGATACCTATCGAACCGCCCTTGTCTCTCGCGCAGCTCGCGAAGAGAGGCGGCGGCACTGATTGTCATCTGATCATCTTCCCCTAGAATCCGCTCACAATGGCGGAGGAGGGACCCATATCTTTCGATGGCATCATCAATATTTCCCAGCCGAACGTCAATTTCTGCAGCTTCCAAAATCTCCGTCAGATGCGTTCTGTTCTTGGGCCACAAGAAGGTCTCGGAGATGAATCGATACTCAAGACTTGTCGCTAATAGGTCTTTTGCCTTTTGCAATCGTCCCTGAAGACGGCAATAACGTCCATACACAGACGCGACAGAGCCGCACAGCGAGAAGTATTTGCTGTCGGGTGTTTTGAACATGTCTTCCGGTACAGCTGACTCGAACGAATTCAACACATCACCCAGCTGAGCCATACGAGCGCGGATAATGTCTGGTGAGCTGATTCCATTTTCATCATAGAAATTTCTGCCGACCAATACAAAGGCAGTGGTGGCATAGTCTGATATTTCTTCCTCCGACAATTTGGATCGAACGAAGAATCGAACCATATCGTGTATCACGAAGCTCATGATTGTCAGGTTCGACTGGCTGCGATTGAATTTCATGAGACATGCCTTTTCGAGCTCCTTGATTGCCGATCCCAAGTCACTCATTCGAGTTCGCAGCTTTCTTAACCATGCCATTGAACCTGGAGCGGGGGTCTTTTGCCTGTCTGCGGTATCGTGTTCGCTCGAAGAATCAGTGATCTCGTGTCTTTCCTCGGCCGTACCAGATAGGATTGTGAAAGATACCTCTCCAGGACCTAAGAGAACGGCAAGGTTGAGTAGTTTCGCTGCTTCTGGGCTTCTCTGAACAAGAGCTTCATGCAATATGTCGAAGGCTGTCCAGAGTGTGCGCTGTCTCTCGTAGGACACGGCATACTTCGGAGTCGGGGTTTTGAGAGTCTCATCCAGATACCGAGTCTCGAACTGATGGTTATACTCGTGAATGCTCATCAACCCATACGATAGGAAGGCGCCAGCCTGTTCGAGCGCCAGTGGCACTCCGCCGACCTTGTGCGCAATTGATTTCGCGACCACCTCAACTATGACACGATATTAGAAAGAGTTCATCTGACTCGCTTTGGAGTACATACTGGCCGGGCCCTGTGATTGTTGTCCTGCAGATTTCAGCAGAATCTGAGAGCCAGCATAATCGTCAACCCCTTGAAGCTCCATACCATGGAATCGCAGCCTGGTATGAAGATCACCTGAGGTCGTTGTGAATAACAAATGGCCGTGGCCGCATTGTGGAATGTAGTTCCGGATGTCGATGTTATCAGGTCCAGTGAGTCGATCGAAGCTTTCCGCGCCATCAAACACAATAAGCCATGCCGTATTGGCGTCCTGAGCTAGCCACTCGACAACTCGGTCAACAGCTGGCCGAGCTTGGTTTTCTTCATTGTGCAGAGATGATGAGATTTGTTCGAATGAATCATCGATCGTGCTCTTAGAAAACGCATCGATCCACAAGATGGAAGTATAACACCGTTTGTAAAGATTGACGTAGCGGATTGCTGTCTGTGTCTTTCCATATCCGCTGAGTCCCCAGATCATAACTGCTCTTCTGGCGGTCTCAGTGGTCTCAAAGTAATGTCGAAGTTCCATAAGCTCTCGGTCGCGTCCGAAGAAATTCGCCTTTGGGATTCGGATTCTCGAGTGAACACTTTGCAGTCGAATCTCCTCAACTGTCCTGGGAGTCAGTCATTGCACCCTCTAGGCTCATCGATTCTGGATAGGCGTCTGAAGGAAAACCGGGAGCGCATACCAGTACTAGAGTTCGGTCTTTGAATGGTCTGAAAGTGATCTGTAGAGGAGATTGAGGACACATTGAGAAGCTCTTTGGCAAATGCCGCTGCTGTGCCCGCTGCGTATTGCTGCCACTGTTTATTCTTATGAGAATCGGAATAGTCACATATACCTCGAATTACCAAGCATGGGAAGTGATCCATGAGACCTGCCGCTTCCATTTCAAAGCACAGAATTCCAAGCTCTTTCGCCAGCCGGTCACGCGTCCGAGCATCCTTCATTACCTGGTTTCCAGAGGCGATGAGGCCATAATGAACGCGTGGATCACTTGATTGGCGTCGAGGACGAGGCACGAGTCTAGAGCGGTTACAGTTGCTGCATGAGGGATTGTGCTGCAAGTGCTCATAGGAAGCATCAAAAAGTTGATCTTGGTCTTGGCCTGGGGAGGTTAACGCCGATCTCATCTCAGGATATTTCTCGATAGCAGAGGTGAGATGCTTTGATATCTGACTCATGCCAATCATTTGATTCGACTCCAGACTCGCAATGGCTGTCAGGAAATCTTGAACCGGCTTATTTAGAGTCCCCGTCTGATGGAATCTCCCGTTGGCCATTGTCTTCCCAAAATCGTACTGTACCACTCCACCAAACCATTCGGTCGGTTTGCTGACAACGATATCGCCCAGTCGAATATCGGCAGACTGACTTGGCACTCCACCTCCGATTCCCACCATCAGTCCATAGCGAATGCAGCGAAAGGTCGAGAGCATCTGCTGTGCCACAACCGCCGCAGATGTCGTGCCGTAAACACCAGACGGGAGGCAGGCGATGACAACATTACATCCCGCAATTTCTCCCAAAGTGTATGTATTGTGATCGCTCTCTGGAATAGGCAACGGCGCATGGATCTGATCCAACATCACTTTGGCCGCGGCCATTTCCAGTGGCAGGGCACTGATCCAACCGACCGTGTAGTCCCTGTGGGTGAGTGTCTTGGTTGTGGAGGCCATTTCGAAAACACCCGCGATGTCGAATGGCTAATATTGCACTCGCAGAACGGGACAATCACTGAGTCCACCGGCAGCATCTGACTAGATGGAGAAGATGGAAAACGCGCGGCTGAACGGCGAGGCTGAAGAAGGCGGGGTTGCCGCTTGAGACGATGATCTCCTCGGTTGCTGTTGCGCTTCGTCTTCAGGAGAAATTAGTACATCTGAGGGTCTGAACCTTCCTTTGGACGATTGATGATTGCATCACGACGAGTTGTCAAGGAGTTGTTGATGTTGTTACATAGTATCGATACGCAAGGAATAACCAGCAGCGCTAAGTTTTGTGACTGACGACTCCCACAGAAATAATGGGAACTACAGAAATGACTGCTGAACAATTTCATTCAATCCCCTTGATTGTTCACCCTTCTTTCCACTCCATTGGCTCGAACGACGAGAAATACATTGTGGTGCTGGCAGACGATACCATTCCATAGATCGTCATTCGTACTCTCGAGCTTATTTGTACTCCAAGCTGCTACTAGGTTAGAGGAGTTCAAGAATTGACATTGCGCAGTTAAGCTTGCAGATTGACGTTGAATCTTAACTACGCGTCCAGATTTGGAAAAAGCGTGCTTGCTGAATGGGATCATTGAATAACTGACAAGTATAAGCTCATTTCATTTGGACGACTTCAGAAAGTGATCCCCCTGAATTTTGAGCGGTTGAAAGCTCTGGAGCCGTACCGTATTTCGAACTTCTCATATTCTTCTTCTTCTCTTTCTCCTGGGTCCTAGCGCCTTCGTGGATGGATTTATTGTGAACAAAGCCTGGCTCCTAGGATTCTCTGATGAACCTTCCCACATACATCTCAGCAGCGCTTGCACTTCGAGGATTGAGGATATTTGGGAAATATGAAGTCCAGCTCACAGAACTATGTACATGGATCCCCCTCAGCAGCATAGCAGGAAGACACGCTTGAAATTGAAAGAACAAAGCAATATCGATCAAGTGCTGAGCTCATTCCTCAGTGAAAACCATGCTTTTAACTCGGTAACTGGGGCCCTTCGAACATGACATATCTTATATATACTATATACAGAGAGAAAGAGTCTAATTCTTCCAGTTGCTCGCATGATTTCGCGAAGGCAGATGCAGAAAAAGTGACAGATTGGATCGACTTCTGGGAGTCCAAAAGGAGAAGGAAAAGGAAAAGGAAAGAGTCTGGGCGCAAGCCCGAACGTCATGTCGAGTCCAAGACGGTCTCTTCAGCGATGTCGCTCGGTTCCGGGTCCAGCGATTCACCACCATTCATATTCTTCCACGAACCAGCATAATGATGAGTCACGAACACTGGTCCTCGATCATCTGGGAAGCCACCCTGGCCCGCTGCAAACGCGGCGACCGGCAAGACGAGGACATCGCCGAGAAGGACTGGCTCGTGAAGATCGCTGATATTTTCCTTGCTGATATACTCCCCTGTCGTCATCTGCAGGCTGTCCAGAATGGCGACAGTCATCGCTTGAGGGCCACTGGCATCGACCACGTCGGGTATCATGGGCATCGTCAATCCGGCAATGGTCGTATTATGATCGCGTGCGATTTTGTTCAGTTCGTTGTTGATGTACTCAATCACTGCTGCAATATGCGCGAGACCGGGTTTGGCGAGCACCGTCCAGCTCGCAAATTGCCAGCCGTCGAACTCGATTCCGACCACCACGTTGGTCCGATTCTTGTATATGTCCGGGATCCAGTAGTCGACGGGTAAATCACACGAAACGTCCAGGTCGCTCCAAACACCGCCATCGGCGTAGAGGATGAGATGCCGGAGCAGGTCCGCCTTGATGATGGGGATCTGCAGGGAGGTATAGAGCTCAATGATTGCCGGGCTATCTGCGTATCGGTCCCGAACGTACTCCTCCGCGCTTCCGTCCGTGAGGATCTCGTGCCGATACCGAGGGTTAAGGATGAGCCATTGCTTGATGTCCTGCTGTCGCGATTCGTCGATCCCTCGAGGTCCAGACTTCTGCCATATTTTCAGTGGGAATTGCGACGGCGTGGTGAATTTGCTTCGAATCAGCGAACTGGAACTGGGGCTTGGATCCGAAGAAGACGTCGAGTTGGAAGAGTCGGGGGACGAGGTCGAATTTGATCCAGGACTCGACGGCGCAGTGTCGAGAACGTAGGGTCTCAATCTTTCTCTGTTGTAGGTACTCCAGATAGCGAAGAGAGCGAGAACACTGAACAGAAACAGTACATGGTTCAGTGTCCACCGCATATTGGCGAGTAGCCTTGCTGAATTGCAAATCCAGGTCCCGATGGAGAGCTCATAATTTAAACTCGTTTGTTTCCCCTTGTCTCCACAAGAATAAGGCTGCTGCTCAGGGTCCTTTTTAAGGCCAAATTGGCAAAAAGCAAGTTCATTTGCTCAATCGAATACGAGCTCCGCTGCGGATTCTCAATGAACCTACTTACTGAGGGGCGGCGCCAAAGATTGCCATGATCGTCTCATAGCCAACCACAATAGAAGCTGACTTGGGAGACTGAGACAACTGCTTGCAGTGGCGTGCACGGAGACAGCATGGGAAAATGGATTGGAATGCTATTGGCTAAAGATAGACAACAGGTGCTCTCATCAACTGTCACAGACAACTTCGTTTGCAGTGTTTGAGGCATCCGAGAACGGCTGATCGTGCGGCCCGCCGTGCCGGTGCGTGGTTGTAAGTTGTAACCATCTCAACCACCAGTACGGAGTAGTCGACTAGTGCGGACTCTACAGAGTGACCATGGTCTAGATCTCATTCTGCAAGCAGTCGGATTCGGATCTCACATTCAAGAATGCCCAATTCGGGAAATCCGGACACTTTACTTAGTGCTCTTTTACTACTCTGTACTCCGTAAAATTCTCCAGATTAGTGTGAGCTAAAAGACTTTTTTTAGTCCACACCCCTGTATTTCTTTCGTGGATAGGACCCTGAATGTACAAAAACAGCTATTGAATAACGCCATTGATCAACCGTCTCAGGATAATTCTCATGCAATTCAGACATGACGCTCCCAGGAACTACAGAGTATTCTTGTTGGATCTAGGTACAGTACTCAGTCAGTTCTGCACCTGAGCCTCTCATTTGTCCGAAGTATACATACTGGTGTGAAGGCATGAAGTGACCCCATGCATAAGTGAAAACCTTCGAACTTGCTGGCGGGTCCTTTGGCAACGGAGCCCACTCCGCATGATACTGATCGTGCCGGGAGGATACAATTGTCGAGGCGAAGAACCTGGCGGGGAAGGCAATGCCCGCACAAGCTGCACTCTGTCAGAATGTCTGGAGAGTAATTCTTCGTGTTTGATCCATCGCTTGGCGGAGTTGGTGTTCGTCGAAGAGAACGCTTACTGAAAAGAGGATGTCCCTGCGACTTTGGATTCGTTGCCTTTAAATGGCGTACTGTGTCCTCGACAGCTCCCAATTTATATAGGATTTCAAAGCATTCGATTTCGAGTGGCAACAGATGCCATGGGCGCGTTAAATGATTCATTCAGCTCATTGAGAGTCAGTAGGGTAGCATAAATCCAGTAATGACCATAAGTTACCTATACAATACAAATGAATGGCAGCAAAACTCAATTTCAATACACTCTACAAACCGTAATACCGTGAACATGAACACATGGGCTACGATCTATTCTTTTCTTAAGCTGATAAAATACTAAATGCCCTGCCCTGCTAACAACTGGGCTTGTGGTTTAGTGGTATAATACCCCCTTAGCATGGGGGTGGTCCGGGGTTCGATTCCCCGCGAGTCCAGCTTTTTTCTTTCATCATGATAATGACTATCGTACAGTACCTATTGCCACAATCTATACTTTTTATCACTCTATAGTCTATCCATGATCTTCCCTGTCTTTTGTTTTCATTCCTGCACACAGCAAGATTGTGAGGCGGTTGGCCTGACACGGTATGCCCAAGTAAATCATCTTCAACCAGAGAATAACTCCTCAATCGAGTTCTCGCTGAGGAGATCTTATAAACAGTGATTGAGACTGGAGACAACTTCATTTCATACAATATGTGCAAAAAGAAAAGCCTTCGTCTATCATTCTCTCTGTTTTGAGTTGCGCCCTGCAATGGCATTTCCCATTGCCAGCTTCACCCAGATAGCAGTGGCGTCAAGTGCTTGTCCAGTTTCGTGTAGATGATCCCCTCTTTTTTCTCTCGCATGAGCAACCCACATTGCCCAACCAGCCTATTTCCTAACGCTGAGCTCTGATCCAGATATCCTGCGCGGCAACCACCGTGCTTACAACAGCAGCCATGCCCACCGTCGCACCTCCCACCGGAATCCAACCCAGGAACGAGCCCGGGGTCAACAAGTCGCATGCATCAACGATTATACGCTTCTTCAATACTGCAGTTGATGAGGACGGCTTAGCAGGTCCTCCTCTGGCTGTGGTCTCCTCGGATGTTTGTGCATCTCTAACAGATTTCTCGGATATCTCTTTTCCGTTCTTCTGCTTTGTGGTGGTTGTCTTTGCATTGGTTGTGGATGTGGTTTCGGTTGTGGAATTTGCAAGAAAGAGCTCATATACTGCCCCAAAGAGAGAGAGAGCAAGCGCATAGAACCAGAACTTGTTGGCTTCCATAAGAACCGACGTGTTCCACGGGACGGTATAGACGCCCATTGCATGGAGCTAGAGGAGTCAGTCAGTATGCGTAGTTGCCACAGTAAAGATCTCCAAGGCGAGCCTCGAGCAGAAAAAAAAGAAAGAGTGAAACGCACTATAGTGAAATCTTCCAAAAGAAAATATAATCCCAAGCAAGTCCACCTCCCAATGTCGATCAAAGTCACAATGCCACCGGCATCGGCGCCATTCTTCCCATTGAGAAGAATGTACACACGCTCGAAGCAATCAATAAAATTGAAGAAGCGGAAGTATCTCCTCGCTACACAGATAAGAGTTAGCATCACCAGGTTATCAATTGCCTCTATATGAAAGTTTCCCTTTCACAGTGGACGTTCCACATCTTGATTAGTATTCCAGAAGTCTTACCCAATGCCAATTGCGACTTCGCCAGTCCCCACCGTGCCGCTGTAGCAGTCTCAATAGAGAGCTCAGATGCAATCTGCGATAAAGCCTGCAGGAGACGCAATGTCTTTTCGAGTCCGGCGCCGGAGTGAGTGAAGTTCGAGAATTGCTTGAGCATTGGAGGCGCCAGAACTGGTGCTTGTTGAGGAGTAGGAGACTGCGCCATTTCAAGAGTTGAATTTCTGGCCGTCTCATCAATATGTATATGTAGGGACGAGTCTGTCTTGAATAAGTTCTGGATTCAAGAAACCAATAATATATTCCAGTGCATTTTCAAGAATGATCTGACTGTTAATTGGGGGAAACAAAGCCATTCAAGATAGGGGGGGCACCATTGTTATCGGTGCCATCTGGAACCTTATCTGATGGAGACTCTAGATGGCTCACTCAGGGTCACCACTTCAGCCTCATTGCGACTGAGGGCACGATCTGAGAGAAGTTATGAATGGTCAGCTCTAAGAGTTGTCTATTCTCTATCAGTTCCATTATATGAGGGAAGTAAAAGTGTGATTGATTGTTATAAGGCATAACAATGAGAAGAAGCATGCACATCTGTAGGCCAAGGCTGCCTTCTATATATTGACTAAAGCCTCTGCTGACGATGCTTTTGCGTGAAAATACTAATTCATTTATTTGCAAAGCAAACCTAAGATTTTCCTCTACAGCTCTGAACTGAAACGCTAAGTAAATCCCATCATCTCAGCAGTGGAAATATGTTCACCACCCCTTTCACAGCAGCAATCTTTGTACGACGAGTATGTATCAATCACCTTCCCTTACCACCTGAGATGTCCTGTCCCAATCGGTACCCTCCAACCTTTTCCCACTCCACCTTCTGCCGCGTAATGGGCAGCTGTCTCCGCAGACCCTTGAAGGCGCCCTCCGCCATCTGGACGAACGCCCGGTTAAGGTCCTCTTGGTAATCGCGTTCGGCGGCAGCAATGCGCGAGATGACCGACTCAGCGGAGAGAGATGGGATGGAGATGCTGATGGGCTTGGTGGTGTTGAGAGCCACATTGCCGTCCTCGTAGTAGTGGACGTCAACTTGGATCTTGCCAGTTACGGTAGTAGAAGAGGAGACGGGGACCTGGTAGACAGCGCGGAAACGACCGTTCCTGATTCCGAGCGTTCGGATTAATCAGTACGTTTGCTCGAATAGAGAGATAACGGCTGAGTTCACCTAATTTTTTCAGCATACTCACCAGAAATTATTAGGCGAATACCGATTCGCAACGAGAACGATCGCTACAGCTGAGTCGTTCTCGATGGGATATACACCATACGAGCAGTTGGGGTAGTGCTCGCGAGCATGTGTGCCGAGAGATTTGAGGAGAGATTTTCTATAGCCGGACACATCAGCCATACGGGTACTGTAAGTCTCGCCATTCAGGTCTCAGGACATACATGAGGTCTGCATTCTGTGACTCCAAAGGATACGATTGCACCCCGGAAGCTTCCTATGAAGTCAACCCACGCGTCAGTAATAAGGATCGAAATGACAGTAAGAAACAAAGGCAATGTTGTCTCGAATCTCACCTGCGCAACATGATCGAATTCAAACGACGTCGAGCTCGCCACATCATAGTATCGGCCATCCTCCAACTTATTATACTGACTCACGATGACCTTTCAAACTCCAATCAGTAACAATACACGCAGAACCCTTCCTCGGACATATATGATATGCATGCCCACCTCTTCGCTCCCGCCCGGCAACTTCACCGTAGCCAGCTGCTGCTCATTGTATCTTTCGAAAGCGGGTGCGAGGGAAGGGATAACGTCGCCGTCGTCGGAAGTAAGAGCTTTCACGTCTATTTATTCCATAATGGTCAAGTCTCAGCATGCATTCAGGGACCATGTCGTATGCTCGAACATTCGGGGGAAGTGCGGGGGAAACGGAGCTGCCATATAAACACCAGGGCAAATCCTCGGGGAGCTTACCAGCGACGACGTCGGCGAGCTGTATATTTATCATTGTTAGCAAGCCGGTCAGCATGCAGCTAGTCATATTGCAATTCTCGAAGCAGTTGGATGAATTATTGCATACCTCGCCTGGCGGGGCACCCTCGATGAACGAGGATGCGATCTCGACGGTGGAAGACATCGTGATATGCCCCTCGCCAGTGGACCAGATCCTGGAGCTGATGAAATACGGGCAGGCTGATAACGACAGAGAAAATTGAGTCGAGAACGGATTTCTTCAGTGATGGGATCGCTAAATAGTCTAAAGAGTCAACTCTTCACAACAGGCAGTGATGCTTTTCCCCGATGTCAACAGCGGGAGCTCTAGCAGCGATAAGCGCCGATTAGCCCTTGCACGTGAGGTCGTTACAAAGCAATACACGTCTGTTACCAACCACAACGGCAGCAGGATAGCTGAAATGCGAAATGAAGATCAACCATTTAGAATTATAGATCTGAGCTGCCTTGCGGAAACTAAGAATAAGGACTGAGTAATTATGGTTCTCGAGGATGACAGCCCAGCTATATACTAAATCCCCGGCGCCATGCGATGAGGAACGAATCCCAACAACTCCGCGAAATCAACAATACCCACGCTGAGGACCCCGTTAATGCAGAAGAACTATAATGAAAGAAGCAATGGGGGTATTATAAGGCTGTAGAAAGATACGTTGCCAGCAGCAACGAGCCCTGCTCGATGCAGACAAAGAAGATCAAGAGAGACATCACTCGATGCTCATGTTCATGAACCCATCATTGGTCTCATTCATACCCTGCAGACCAACCCGCTTCAGCGCGCCATTACGGTTTCCATTCTCATTGCTGAGGCGTTCAGAAAACGGAGCCCCAAGAACTGCCTTTGACGGCGGCGGTCCCCAGATGTTGGGCCCCAGGTACTTCACCGTGGGCGAATGTGCCAGGACAGGACTGCTTTGCGCGCTCAAGCTCGGAGACACGGCCCGGCGCTTGAAAACGTTCGGATCAAAGTCATCTTCCCGCCGACGCTTGCGCTTGATATCACTGATTGGCACCGGATTAGTAGACACATGAGGCGTGGATGACCGCGAACGCGGCCGCTCCCACGGTTTCGGAAGATCAGTCGCGTTAGAGCTGAAGATCGTAGATGGCGTCGTATCCATCGCTGTATCCTCTTCAGAGACCGAGGAGGGCCCCCTATTCCGGAAGGACGGAGGGGGTGTACGATAGCGCTCGTCGAAGGAATTCCAGAATTCCGGCCCGCCAGAGTTCCGAAATGCGTGCTGGCTGAAGCTGTTCTCGGACGAACTGGTAGCTCCAGGCTTTGCAGCTGCATCATCCTCTAAGACTGGTGCACAGGGATCCGAGGGATTGAGAGAAGGGAAAGCAGTTAAAGTCGGCGATTTCTGTGAAATGGTAAGTTCACTTTCGCGAACCTGTCGGATGACTTCTGCTTCGCGCTTCGCTTCGCTGTCAATGGGCGCAGACTCCTCCATCAGAGCAGCTCGAATGCGAGCAAAGGTTTTAGTTTTGGGCTGCGTGGCCAAGTCAGAATCTCCTACACATGAACAAGATGTTGAGGATACTCACGAGTAGACTTCCCCGCCGAGTCACTGCACGCCTAATCACCCCCAGTGACCCCCCCTCAGGATTCGAAATGCCGGCAGGGCTATGGTCCCGCACAGCCCGAGCCTCTCCATCATCGCTCAGATCAGATAGACGCAAGTCGCGCGTGCCGAGGCTCAAGCTCTCACGTCGTGACTGCACCGCATTCTTCGAATTGAAATACCCTCCTCCGTTCGAGCTCTCGATGCTTTTCATCACAGGTGGAGACAACGGCCCCGGACTAGGCTTTGAGCTGTTCCTACTCGCACTGCTGGAACTATGTCTACTTCGGCCGCTCTTGCGGAACCGAGCGCGTTGGAAACTCATCAAGCTGGCCGCAGCCTGCGAGTAGCCACCCATCCAATCATTTCCTGGACTTGGCACGTTACCCACGGCAAAGGGGTTCAAACCGGTCCCTCCCATCTTGGTCGCCTGCGGGGTGTTGGTGATCATCATCATGTCATCTCTGTCGGCGATCATCGGCTCATCGTCTTCATCGCTGCTGCTCGTGTCGGACTCCATCATATTCACACTGGATACTGAACTGGAAACGGTCGTGCGATCAGCGGGCCCGGACGTCGAGAAGGGAGGCACTGAGGTCGACCCTGGCGAGCCACGACGGCGCGGGATATTCATACCGCGCCCACCTATTGTCGGCGATGAGTCTGGTGAGGACTCCGCGAGTGTCGAGTGATGCAGGTTCGTGCACGCTCGGGAGAAATCCAGACCGCGTGAGCGCCGAGGCAGAACCGAAGCTGGAGAGCCGTAGATGTGGGACGAGTCGAGCTTGGGAGAGAGGGGTGCGCGACTTGTCATCGACGCGGGTCCTGGGATCTTTGAAGGGAGGTTGAGTGAAAGGCTGGGATGGTGAATGGAAGCTCGTTGCGGAGTAGCAGGCGACGATGAAAGGGAACTGTCATCTTTGCTTGCCAGTCGATTCAAATCGCCCGAGGCAGGCTGGGTAGTGGACACGGGTTTCGCAGCGTCGGATAACGAGCGCGATTTCGGCGAGGAGCGCAATGGAGGCTCGAGTTGGTTATCCTTTTCCGCTATCGAGCCAGAACAGAGGCTGGATTTGCCTTGATCCTGGCGCTGGGAGAGCTGCTCACTGAGCTTACTCTCAAACGGATGCGCGGAGAAGCTGCGCGTCGATTTAGAGGGTGTTGATGACGTCGCGTCGGTCATTGTATACTAGCTCTTCTCATTCAAAATACACGTCACCGTTAAGGTGTCAAGTTCAGGACGGCATAATGGAAGACTGCAAAGCGAATTGGCAAGCGTCTCGTCCCAATTGCTGCAAGCGCTTAGAATGGGTGAGGCTCGTGTTGGGTGTTGGTTCGCGCGGTTCAGAGGAAACAGTCTCTGCCGGCTTTCTGGACGACTATAAGGATAGAAGAAATATAGGGTTTCTGCTGTTTGATGAGATGCACGAGATGCCAAACAGAGAGATAATTCAGACTGCCGACGGAGAATTGCTGCACATTATCATTATATTATAGGAGTCGTTGCTTGAGACTGACGTGCTTCTCTTTTCTTTCCAAGTCCTGCTGCCCCGCTTTCTGCCTCACCGCCTCAGGCCACAAGCTTTTATGCAAGAAATAAATTAACGTAATCGGACATCGAGCGGCGCAGGACATCGAGCGGCGCGCCGAAAATGCCGCTAAGCGCCTATATGCTGCGACAACCAATATTATAAGAAAAGGCCATACGAAAAGCAACCAATTAAGCTATATAATGAAAAATGATATATACTAGGTTATTTACTAGGGCATCTTGTACAAATATGACCAATCACACCGCAGTTGCTGCACCGCGGTGGTGCCTGTTTCCTTGGCTCCTCCTGCTGTAGCTTCTCAGCTTCCTGAGCAAGCTGCTGGCCTTGAGCACATGTAAGAATGCCCCCTTCAGCAATATAGGATGTACAGCTTCTCGCTTTCGTTTCTGATGCTGATTGGCTGTACGGAGCTCTTGAACCTGCTGCTGGAGGATGAGGACTTCATGCATTGTAGTCTTACATGCTTTTGCCAGCTGACCAAGTGCTTGGTTTGGTGGGCTTTGCGAATGGCGATCAATAAGCTCCTTAATGAGCTGCATTTGCTTTTGCACCTCTGCAGTAGAGTGAGGAGTCTTTGCAGTCCATGGGCCATGAGAAGATGATGGTGGAGTTATCTTCTTATGGATGATATTAAGCGAATCCAGTACGCGCTGTGGATTAAATGGCACCAGGCCAGTTGCTGCAAATC
>JSYV01000727.1:0-32715 GCA_000787455.1 Evansstolkia leycettana | reverse complement strand
CAATTGCTACTAAATACTAGTACGCTAGCTTTGAGAGATCCCAGGGTGTGACATCCTCCTGTTAATTGAAGCCACCAGGCTTCAATTCTTTGATTGGCAGTACTTGTACCATAAAGATAACACTCAGAAAGTAAAATTTCTGGGTTACTTGATCTTTGAAGCTTATGGTGGGCTTCTGCTAGGAGAACAGTTTCTGATCCACGATCTGATCGTATGAAACGAGGTTGTTGTTGAGTAACCTGGACCACATCTAGGAACTGCAGTAAAACACTAACAGCCGTACGAGAGCTGATTCCAACATAGATCCAGATAATATACTGAGAATAAGCATCAATAGCAGCATAGATCTCTATGCCATATGGTGCTAATTTTAAGTAACCATCAATAGACCATAGATAATTTGGACCAGGAACTATATAAGCTCCCCGATGCCGTTGTAAGTCGTTTATTTAACGTTCGTCTCTGCATTTATTTCCCCACATGGGCTAACGTACTAACGTTCCACCAGCCCACTACCCATCCATCAACTACTTCTCATACAACTCTATCATCATTTGTTCGTCTTTTCCCTCCATCTCTTGTCTCACTTCATTCCTCTTTCGATACGCATAGTACCGCGGAAAATGGCACATCCAATGTCCCATACCGAACTAGAGGAGAATGCCCAGTACGGACATCTCCCATTTGACATTTTTGCCCTGGTAAGTACTTCTTCGAGTTGGATTACCTGCTTCACTCCATGTCCTGCTTATGTCATTCTAACCACCTCCCCAGGAGAAATGGGACTATACCGCCCCCGCCACACCGGCCGATGACAGGCGTCAATGAGAAACCCTCACGCGGGAGTACCTCCAAATGCGGCTTCCCGAGCGATTTGTACGTCGGGGCCAAAATGCTACCCTATTTACTTGTTGCGCATCTAATCACTAGCCATACTACCACCGCGCCCAAGTCGACCCTGTACAACCCACCGCTGACCAAATCGCCCGGGTCCTCGCCCCCCACCAGACCATCCAAGTGCGGAACATCAGCACCCGCTTCTGCTGCCGATGGGAGCCCCTCTGGCTTCGGATATGCTACTCACCGTCCCTGGAGGAGAAGTACCAGCAGCTAGCGCAGCGGGCCGCCGTCAAGTCACACGGGGGGGTTCAAGAGGGCTTTGCGCTGGACGATGCGGCCTTGTATGACTACGATCAGGGGGGTGGAAATCCGGACGCGTGGAAGAATATCCTCCTGCGGATACCGGGTTGGGCGGACGGAGCGGGCGTGAGTGACGAATACGGAGACGGGTCCTTCTTGAATTACCGCGCGAACGATCCGGAGCAGTTGGAAATGGTTGCGGCAATCGAGGATGAGGATTGTAGACGGTTGGCGGAGATTGAGCTGCGGATTCAGAATCTGATCTACGTAGCCGATAAGGAGGCGATTGAGACGGGGGTGGTCAAGGTGATTTGGTTGGGGGAGCATGGGGATGCAATCTGGGATAACCGAGTTGATACGAACAAGTCGGCTCTGGATAATCTGTATGGGGCCTTGTTGAGTGCGACCCCTTTGGAGGAGCTGGTGCAAGGTGAGGCTGTGAGGGGGGCGTTCATCTGGAGATAGAGTGGGATTGAATATTACTAGTCTGTACCATGATTCGATTGTGATTACTGGTTACATTATAACTATCTTCCCATGATAATGCTGGGTAAGCAGCTCGATGCAAATGTGGTACTGCTCGGGGCAGGCTGGTTCAAGTTAGGAGAACAGTATGGTTGCAGCGAAGTTTGGCAGTCCTGGGGTAGCCATTCCCATTCGAATCCCTCATCGATATCTTCCCCCGTTACCGGGCAATTGGTGATTCTCGCCGCATATTCGCTGGCTCTAGTAAAATTTGCCGTGGCCGTGATAGTGGGAACGCTGCCAAAGGCATACGGATCGGAACGTGTAGTATTGGGCGCCTCGCTTGCAACCGGAAGAGATCTCCAGTCACCGGTGGGCACCGTCCAGGTGTCATTGAACGACACGGTGATAGGGATAGCCCAGTCTCCAGAGCCGGGTGGCCTGAGAAGAAAAGTGTGTCAGTGGCTATAGTGAGACCGATTATTGGGACTCACGAGATGCAAATGGTGCGACCCTCGAGGGCGTCCAGATTGTCACAGTCGCGGTGGATGATTGGGTTCCAGGATATGAGCTCAGTCATAGTAAAGCCTTTGTCCGCTAGTATGCTTTTGCATGTCTCGTTTTTGGCAACCTGTTACAAGTGAGCTTACTCTTCTGCAAAAAAGAGGATCTCCTACCGTATGGAGATGGCAGCTGTCACCGATGCAGACAGAAGACCCCACGACGAGGCTCTGGCATTTCTGGTCGATAGAGTTGTCACTGAGAAATCGATCGATTGCGAGGTTATTGGCATCAGCAATGGACTTGCACGAGTCTCCGGCCTGGACTGTATATTGCGTGCCCAGGCATCCTCCCGCAGGCCCAGTCGCACTACAAAGTTCGATCATTATGGGAGACACGGTCTATGTCACTGGGACTGAACATACGTAGGCACAGGTGGAAATGTCACATCCCCGTGCGGATACATGGTGGGAGCGACACCGCAGGAAGACAAAAGAGACGAGAATGAGCGCTCGGAGACTCGACGATGGCCATGGGTGGAGTTGAGCATGCCAGCAAGATATTTCAGCATGCAGTCATCGCAGGCCTTGACTGTATGGTTTGTAATGGAAGGGAGACAGAAGTTATCGGTTCTCCTGATTAAAATCAACAAGAGGCCTAGTATAGATCACCGAGAACATACTTACCTGTCTGTCAGACACGCGACATTCTGAGCCCACAGCAGAGGCAGTGCAACATCGTCGCCAGACTGCCGAGTTGAATTCCCAAAAGTGTAGATTGTCCTTCCACATCGATTGTCTACGAGCGTTGCCCATTTCTGTGGATTCTGTGTCAGAGGTAGATTCCCCCGGTGAGAAAGACATTACCTGAAGGGAGCTTGTGCAGGTGGCATCACAATACTGCGCCAGAAAAGTCTTATTGAACGGCACCTCGCTGTCAAGCTCAGAGGGCAAGATCAACTGCGAAGGACATGTAATGTTGGTGCTCAGCGCCGCACGACATCCGGCCGGAATGCTGGTATTGAGAGCACCTGGGCTGGGCCATATCTGAATGGCAATGGAGGATATCGGAAGCAAGGCAATAACGATAGATACCATGATATTTCTGTCCATGTTGGCGGTTTGACTTGGAAAGGATGACAGCAAGCAGCCATTCTGATCAACACAGGGCGATACTTGAGATATCTTTCTTTGTCTATACTTGCTCCATTCTCCTTGGTGTACCAAATATGATCCGCTATCACCCGCAAGGAGACTTCGTACAGCCTCAAGCATTGCCAAGATGACCTATTGCAGACCGGAAATGTTTGTCTCTGCAATGTAACATCGCCAATTGAGCATCAAACAACGATTTCTGACTGACCGAGACCCCTGCAAAGAGCGCTGATATTCAAATATTCGAGGAGACGAGACCGTTGTTGATCAGGTTTCACGAATCGAGCAGCATGGTGGACCCTAGAATGAACCATGGACATCCAGTGGAACAGCTGAATGCTCGATTACTTGGTCACCAGTCGGCAGATTTGCCTCGCTAGCAGGGATTTGAGGTTATCCTTGCGGCCAACGGCTGTCTCACGCAACCGAAAAGTCGAAGACATTGTCCGAAGTCGGTAGCTTCCTGTGGTGATGCCCCTCTAATTACAATAGTTCCACTAGAGCTGAGGAGAACCCGATAGAGAAGTCCCATCCCAGATATAGATCAGAGGCCGCATCAAAGTTAGATGCAAAAAAGATGTACATCGAGTCTTTCCTTTGCTGTCACTCTTATTGAACTCATCATAAATCATTGATCACTGAAAGTCATGGAACTGGCTCGTGTTCTCCTTCTTTCCCTTTGTCTTTGCATCTTCCAAATCCGCACTTCTCTCGCCTAGCAGGGTACCGCGTGCAGTGCATTGGAGCCATGTAAAAGTGGCTGTTGTAGCAAGTATGGTGAGTCTGGGGTATCAATGGAAGCCACCAAGGAGTGTGTTTGCAATGCTAATATCATAGTCAGGACAATGTGGTTTTGGCGATGACTTCTGTAAAGAGGAGTGAGTTTACTGACAGTGACAGGCATTGAACCTATAGCTCAACCTCTACAGATGCCAAGGCACTTGTAATGCAACTGCTGAATGTGGGAAGTATGCTGCTGAAGACAGCTTCGACTGTCCATTGAATGTTTGCTGCAGGTAATGATGTGACTTGTGTCCAGAAGGAGATGTGCCATTAACATTCACAACAGCAAATTTGGCTTCTGCGGAACGACTCCGGAATTCTGCAATGACCAGTGCCAGAACAAAGGCGGCTGTCTGCCTGTTGTGTAGGTCTTCCTTCTTTCACTTTCAACACACCATACTAAAGCAAGACGTTTTAGACGACCACAATGCTCCGAGAACACCGACGCCATGTCCCTCCCAGTGCGCATAGGCTACTATGGAATATGGGGAGCCCACCGAAGCTGCGACGCCATGGAGCCAGAGAATATTCCCGCCGGGGCCCTCACACACATCAACATCGCTTTTGCGTATATTAGCGAGGATCACGAGATTACAGGTGGCGATGGGCCAACGGTTGCTAGAGTGTCGAGGCTCAAGAAGAAATATGCGGGACTTCTTGTGAATATCGCCATTGGTAAGAAAAACCCACCAAAACAACGATGACAGGTCTGACAGTTGATCTCTCAGGAGGATGGGTCTTCAATGATCCACCAACGCAACATAGGTTCTCGAACATGGTGTCAACACGGCCTAACCGGGATAAGTTCGTCGCCTCGCTGGTCCGGTTCATCCGTCGTTACGGCCTCAACGGTGTAGATCTTGGTCTGCAACCCACCACACATCCACTTGTTTCAAGCTAAAGACTTTCAGATTGGGAATACCCTGTCGCAGACGACCGTGGCGGCGCCAAAGAAGACTACACCAACTTCGTTCTGCTTTGCTCCGAAATCCGGGCTGCGTTTGACCGCGAAGACCCAGGCTGGGAATTGACAATCACGCTGCCTTCAAGCTACTGGTATCTTCGCGGATTCAGCTTGCACCAATTGGAAAAATATGTCCATTGGTTTAATGTCATGACATATGATATCCACGGCTTATGGGACCAGAAGAATAAATGGACCGGTCCCTTCCTTAAAGGCCATACCAATCTGACTGAGATTGAGGATGGTCTCGACTTGTTGTGGAGAATGGCATCTCGCCAGACAAAGTTGTCATGGGATTCGGCTTCTACGGTAGATCTTTCACGATGACCAACCCGTCATGCTCGACGCCTCCGACTTGTACCTTCTCCAGTGCAGGGTTTGCGGGCGACTACACAAATGAAGCTGGAATCTTGTCTTATTCTGGTAAACTCTCTCATGCCTGCTCGGGGCGCACCTATACTAATGACGCACGGTAGAGGTGGTGAGTAGACAGGCTTAGCTGGGCTCGTCTACGTTCTACGACGAACGCTCGTCAGTCAAGTGGATGGTGTACGGGTCAAATCAGGTATGGTTTCTCCCATTAATACTTGTCAGTATCGTTCTGATATGCGCCTAGTGGATCTCCTATGATGATAAGCAGTCATTTGAAGCAAAGAAAAAATACCTCTTTTCACGGTGTTTGAGAGGCCTGATGATCTGGTCTCTTGACCTCGACACCCAAGACCACCAAGCCATGACTGGCCTCTTCGGAGAAGCAGCAATGGCAGGCGCCCTCATCAAAGGCTCTGGCTTAGATGATGAAGAGGCAGGTCAGCTGGCTTTTGATCTCTCTCCATATACCGGCGAGCTGTGCTACACGACACCGACTTGCACTGATGGAAGCAGAAATGACAAAACACCGGATCAGGTGTGTAAAGCTGGCTATACAGCTGTGGAGATGGCCCATGCACCTGTTCAAAAGAATCATGACTTTGCCATGCATGGTGAGTGCGCTGAAAATTGGTGGCGGTACATCTGCTGTCCCACCAAGGCTCTCCCTAAGCACTGCGAATGGGTCGGCGCCCCGGAGCGTAGTGCTTTCGGCTGCACCAGAGGCTGCGGCGCCTCGCAGTTTGAGTTGAATACCGATCCTTATCTTGACCCTAAAGGCAAAGGCAGCTGTTTTACTGGGGAACGCAGTGTACGTTACCCTTACGAATCCACGGCTTGCGCTGACACTTCAATTTAGCTTTGCTGCGACGGGACTGAGATCTTGAAGCAGTGTCACTGGACCGAATGTGATTTCCGTCCAGACAGGAGCAGCGAGTGTGGAGCCAACGAGGAGTCAATTGCCACACGATACGACGATGATCACGGTGGTAAGATTGTGTTCTCACATCAGGTAGCAACCCTCAGTTGGATATATTTCAGCGCGTTGCCCTCTGGTACCTTTTGGACCCAGCGAGCCTCATCAATCATCTCGCAGCTTTTGTTGTCCCAAAGACGGTACGCCAGCTCCCCACCAAGCCCATCTTAACATATCTAATCGCCCAAAGATGTATGACCCCTCGAAGGCAGTAGTACTATGAAGAGAGCCAGTCGCATGAGCCAAGAAAGGAAAGGGAAACATTCACCGATCAGAGGAGCAATATGTACCGTGCAATGTCACCAGACATGCTAATAATAAGGTGAATCTTGCTCTACCCCTGAGACCCATGAGACTAGTGAAGCGCATCTGCGGGAGAATGAAAACCTCCCATATATTCCCACCTATGCATGCTCTGCATGCATTCACACGTAATCCATACTCACTAGAACTTAAATTATTCATTTCAGAAAGTCTTATTCGTTGTGACAAGTGATGCAGTGACTTCGATTCGGTTCTTGATTTAGCAAACGAGACATGATGCCTCAGGTGTCTGCCATGTAGGTCCTGATTTGCTCTTAGGTTGTACGTGCTATTTCTAGAGAAATGATAACAAAGCATAGGTAGAAGCCTCGTCTGGAATGCATTTCAAGAAGTGTTTCCAGTTGAGTTCTTTTCTTCTAGCAAGTAACACTGCGATTTTCCATATCAGGGGGTAAAAGGGCGATGCATTCTATGACTCACGGATCCATACTGCTGATCGAGTAGAAGCTCTCATCGAAAACATAATCAGATTTGGGGTGCCATTCATAGATTGAACGTGGTTAAAGAAGTGTACTACATACAAAAGCCCAGGATCCATGGCTTATGATAGCCTCATCGGCGTAATCAAAGCATGGTCATAGACAAAGCAGAACAGGATAAACACACTTCGAATTGTTGACGGCGTCCCTCAATCTGAAGAAGCAAAAATTGAAACAACATTATATTAAGGAAGAATAACCACCCCCTTACAGAAACTCATTCGCGAATCGTTGACGAAAATCGAATCATCGAGAACGGCTGAGCTTGGTCCGATCTAGATACACAGTCAATTAGCAATGGTACACCTCAAGCGAGACATGGAAGAAAACACAGCAGAGCAGAAGTAGCCTACCAATAACGATACAGACAGGAAGTCTTGATGGGCTTCATACTCTCCCATGGATCTTCGATGAAGCTCGGACTGAAGTAGATGTTGGCGCATTTCTTTTCGTCCCAGATACCAGTGGTAGACAGTTTCTCCAGCTCTTTTGAGGATATAAACTCGCCGTTTGGGGCCGTGTAGCCACTGGCCTGTGTGCTGGGTGCGGCAGAGGTCGCTGGTTCTTCCCGGACTTTGTCGTTGTGGACTTCCTCTTTGATGATAGGTGAGACGGAAGTCACTGGGTCGTTGCTGTTATGAGTGTTCTTGTTGGATGCATAAGCCGTGTAGCCGCTTTCACCTGTGCCAAGTGCGACGGAGACAGCTGGCATTTCCGGAATTTCACGTTTGATGACGCTATCTTTTGTGGTGGCAGAGACGGGAACAGCTGGCTGGTTGCTCCTCTCGCGAGAAGAAGGCTCCGTGGTCCATTCGTCGACAACCTTCTCTTCGGCAGTCGATCTCTTTTCGTGAGAGCGAGCTGGTATGGACCATTCATTAACAGTCTCCAGTTCAGCAGATGACGTTTGCTCGTGAGAGGGAGCTGGCTTGGTACATTTGCCACCAGGTTGCTGTTCAGCAATCGAGTTCTTCTCGTGAGGCGAGGCTGGCGTGGTCCATTCGTCAACGACGTTCCGTTCGACAGTCGATTTTTCTTGGTGAGACAAAGCTGGCATGCTCCATTCCTCCGCAAAAGCAGACTGGGTCGCAGTCTGGTCGGCAGTCAGGCCTTCAGGCTTGTTATCCTTCATGGAAGGGGTTCGACCGTTCCGCTTTCCAAACGAGGAATTGCTCTTCGACTTTCCGTGGCCACGGAATCGGTTGCCTCGAACTCTCATGGAGCCGCCGACGGACTTTTCGTGCTCTGATGGAGGTTGGTTGGGGGTATTTTCCTTCGAAGAGGATCTCTCTTTGAGAGTCTGCAATGGCTTGTTGTCGACCTTGGGCTTTTCATTGCCTTGGACTCTGGTGGGACTCAGCTTGCCAGAAATATTCTTTGCGCCCTTCATGTCTGGAGAAGAAATGACTAATGTGGGAAACGTAAGGACAGGGAGAGATCCGAGTGTAGTCTCGTGAAGCTTGAGCTGGCCTGGAGACAGATCCTGATCTCAGATGTGAGAAATATTGAGCAGGATTCTCAGAGATGTATCGTGAATTCAGAGTTGGTACGAGGAGAGATATCAGTGAACGGGGTAGCTGGCTGACAGGAAAGAAGACTGGACGCGATCCCGGGGTAGGGAAGCGAAGGACAGAGAGAGGAGCAGGAGGCAGGGAGATATGTCGTGGATAGCGGGCTGCTAGCAAGACAGGTCGAAGAGATGAGGGAGGTTGGGTAAGAGCAAGGAAGATAGAGAGTAAAAGAGGAAGACGAAGAAGAGGAAAGTGAGACATCTTGCACTGTTGCGGGGGAGCTTGATGTAGTAGCTGGGCAACTTGCTGTGGACTGGTAGGGATGATTTGACTCTGTAGGTGAAAGAATTCATACACTTAATTCTTGGGTGCAGCAAGTCTGATATTCATTAGCTTGACTCGTCTTCTGTTTCTTTGATCGCTCTCCAAGGAGATAAACGCAGGCAGGCAACTGGAGCAACAAACGTGCAAGCATCGAGACAATATATGTAAACTTTCATTGTCCACTCATAAGGTAAACATCATCTAGGCTCCAGTATATACTTCTACCTCTATTCAAAAGTCCGTTCCTCCTCGATTGCCCGATTAATCACACGAACAAAACGTCCCACTTTATCTGGATCCTGCTTCGCCGTCTCGATGCCCAACAGAACCTTCTTCACACCCACGCCGATCGTCTTATCGTCCGTGATACTACCAATACCTTCCAGCGCTTCTCTAATCTCTTGATCATCAAAGGCGCCGGATTGCTCCAGGATATAACGGAGTTCGTCGTACGTGTTGACGTTCGGGACCATGATATCGGAGTTGAAGGAGTTGTATACATCCAGCTGTTTCAGAACAGCCCTCTCGGTGGTAGTCGCCAAAATGAGGAGCCTCCTTCCCTTAGTTGGTTGTTTTCTCAGGAAGACCATCAGCGTCTGGAGGACAGCATTGCTGAACCGAGCGCCAATGGGCACCCAGTCGATGATTCTTTCGATATTGTCCACAACGACAACGCTCGTGCGACTCTTATATGCATCGTCGAACACCTTGCTGATGTGCTGCACCTTTGCCATTTCACTAAATCCTACCATGTCTTCGGGGCTAATCAATTTGATGAACGGGAAGCCAGAATCGATCGCGATCCGAGCTGCTAGTGCTGTCTTGCCACTGGCAGTGGGACCATGCAGCAGGACCGAGAACAGCGGCGTAGAGGTATCGACCTGCTTCACGAACAGCTCTCCTTCCCTCAAAATTTCGTTGATGATAGGGGAGTAGTGAATGATACCGTATTGTATACGAGAGGACAGCTCGTCCTCTGAAACACCAAATGCAGGTTTAACTTCCTCGAGGGCATGCTGGAAGTCGGCCCGGTTGACTTTCATGTTGACGACATCTTCACTAATACCAGCCATCGTGCCGACCTTGACATGGCGTGTGAAAGCAAATGACGAGGCCGATTTCACAAGGCCGGCAATCTCAGCGCCTGAGAAGTTCTTCGTCTCACGGGCTAGCTCAGCCAAGTCAACATCCGTATCCATAACGTTGTTGTCCCTCATCTTCTGCGTATGGATCTTGAGAATCTGAGCTCGCCCTTTCTCATCTGGTAGAGAAATCTCCATGTGCACTTCGAGACGTCCAGGACGGAGTAAAGCTTCATCGATCATGTCCTTCCTGTTGGTCATACCGATAAGAAGGATATTGTTGAGCTGGTCGACGCCATCAAGCTTAGAAAGAAGCTGGTTCACCACACTGTCGCCCACACCGGTGCCACCAGCGGCTCCGCTACCACGCTGCTTGCACACGGCATCGAGTTCGTCGAAAATGATGATGTGAAGCCCACTTTCCTCTCCCTTCTCCTTGTATTCCTTCTCTGCATCTGCGAAGAGCTTTCTGATGTTCTCCTCAGACTGGCCGACATACTTATTCAGAACCTCGGGACCATTGATAACCTTTGGCTCCCTGGCATTCAACATCTTTCCAATCTGTCGGGCAATTAGGGTTTTACCCGTTCCGGGCGGACCATAAAGCAGTATGCCCTTGACGTGCTGAATGCCCAATTTCTCAACAAGTCCAGGAGGAAAAATGCGAGAAGCAAATGCACGACGGAAGATCGTGCTAAACTCCGCATCCAGACCACCAATTCCCATATCCTCAAACTTGAAGTTTGGTTGAATGATTGAATTGGCTGCTGGCCTGCGGTTGGACGGCTTCAAATTGATCCCGGTGCGAGCGTCTTTGAAGAAATTGATCTGCGTGTGTCTGGTGAGAATTCCTCTTGCGGTTGGGTCTGTCTCAACTCCTCCCGATGAAGGATCGGCCTTTTCAGACGTCAAATCAACCCGCTGCACAGTTTTGACTGTCAATAGAAGCGGAATGCTACGGTGATCCATCAAAATCTTCTGTCCAGGGGCGAAGATCTGGTTCTCAAAATTCTAACCGGAATTAGTATAATGCCACAGTACGGTAGGACAGAGCAACTCACTTTGATGACAACGCTGGCAAGCTCATCCTGATCATATGGCGTCTCCACTCTCTTCTTTCCGGCAAATCCTACTTCGATGTCCGTGGAGCCGAGATAGGCCTGTCCGCCTTGGCTAAATGGATCGTACATCTGTACCTTGACGGCGTCTGTGAAGGCGACTCCGGCCCATGTTCGTTGGGGATCAGACATGCTGATATGTCCCGGGGGGAAACCGTCTAACGGACGGGCCGAGAAGACGTAGAGATCGTTGACGAGAAGGAGGAGATCCATGCCATCGCGCGTGGGCGGAAAGTCCTGTGTTGATACCGCAACCCTACGACCAGTCAGCCTCCGTGATTGAGATAACATCCAAGCAGCAAGGATGACTTACAAATTCCCAAAAGTATAGGTGTTGTCTGGACTCTTGGCTGGGCGCAATGTCCAGACCTGGCCTCCTCCAGCTGGTCTCCCTCCAACAGGAATCCTTGCAGGCAATTGTGGTGCATTCCCATGCCTTGCTATATTTGGCGGCGGGGTCCCGTATCCTCTTGAACCATTATATGCATCAGTCATTTGGACGTCAGAATCGTGTTGGCGCGGGGGAGCTCCATACCCTGCACCAGATCCAGGTGCATGACCACTTTGATATCCGTCTGTTCTCTGATAAGGAGGAGCTCCCTGAGCGGGATTCGAGTAGCCTTCGCGTAGCCCAGGGCGTCCACTGTCTGGCCTGGAGCCGAATGGATTGTAATTGCTGCGATTAAACATTGTAGCTCATCCGTGTGACGGGGTAATCGATGAAGCGTAGAGTATTCGAATAGCTAACTGATTCGGTATCAAGAGGCAATATTTATTGAGTACGTGGCGATTTGGAGATGCTCAAACTGAACAGGCAGCTGGATTAGAGCAGAAAGCTGCCTTGGTTGGCGTGGCAAACTCGGAAAGGCCGAAGAATCAGAATGACAGTAACGTGATTCCCAATATCCGCAAGTTTTGGGTGTCGGTTTCAAGCCCGTTGAAGTAATAAGGGGTTTGATATCGGTTAATTCAGTAAGGCCCGTGATATGCAACGTGGAGAGTAATGAGTTGGAGATGTTACTTGTATTGCCGCAGCTCCGTTATTTCAGCCACACTAGCCCACGGGGGTCCTGTGGAGCTCTTGTGGCGCAGTCCTGCTCCCGCTATCTTTGGATGATCTTTTATCGATGTCCCGATTGCTGTCTCCTGGCATACAAATCATACATGACTCTTGCACTTTTCACTCCGTCTTCTAATCAGGCTCAAGATGCCTCTGTAAGTACTATATCTTGGGCCCCCTCATCAATGTTCATCCAGAACTGACGGAGTTTTCAGTCATCTCCTCGCCAAGAAGTCATGGAATGTATACAACCCCGACAACATCGCCCGTGTCCGACGCGATGAAGCACAGGCAAAAGCTCGGGAGGAAGAAACCGAGCGCCGCATGCAAGAGATTGATGCCGAGAGACGAATTCAGATCCTCCGCGGCCAGCCACCGTCCACGCCACCTCCTCTTCCCTCGCCGCCATCTACTGATTATCAGCGAGACAGAAGGCGCGGCGACGAAGTCGGAAGATACAAGAAGCGCCGACGTCTAGCTGGTGAAGATGATACTGATAGGGATATTCGATTCGCAAGAGAAGATGCAGCGCAAGCGCTTGCGAAGCGGGAGGAGCTGGCTCTGTCCTGTAGAAACGACGCGCCGCTCGTGGACAGTGCTGGTCATATCAACTTGTTTCCCTCGGAAACTACACGGCCTGCGGAGAAAAATGCAGAGGCAGAATCTGAGCTAGCGAAGAAAAAACGTCAATACGAAGATCAGTATACTATGCGCTTTTCTAATGCCGCTGGCTATAACCAGTCTGTTGGCCAGAACCCGTGGTATTCATCTTCCGCCCATGGTGGGAGGGCGCCCGAGCCTATGTCTGAGAAGGATGTTTGGGGAAATGAGGATCCAATGCGGAAGGAGAGGGAGAAGGCGCGACTTGATGCGAATGACCCGCTTGCAGCGATGAAGAAGGGTGTTCAGCAGCTAAAGGCTGTCGAGCAAGAAAGGAAAAGGTGGAATGAAGAACGAAACAAAGAGTTGGAATCGCTAGAGACGAATGTGAAACATCGTTCTAGTCGTCGACAGCGAAGTCGATCATTGTCTAGGTTGTCCAGTTCGGAAGACAGCCTGGAAGGTTTCACTCTTGATCCTTCCTCGGATAGACGCAAAGATGACTGCCACAGGAGTTCACGAAGACATCGCCATCATCATGGACATGACCGTGACCGTGACCGAGTAAGACATAGCACGCGCACACGGTATCGTTCGTGTTCACGTTCGCATCGTCGTCACAGACACAGTCGCAGTGAACACGAGGACCACGGTCATTCCCGCCAACTGCAGTCCCGTAGCGGCTGAAGAATGGCGTATATGTGGTATTCAATATTTGCCTGAAGAATTCCAGCATTATATAAATGCTGAACAACTGCCATAGCCAGCATAGCTGTATATACTCTCTGGATGTCTCTCATCTAGCATACCCCACGCGAAAGGGATTTGCCAACAGCGGGATCTATGGAACAGAAACCGAAAACAGTGGCGACCGAGGGAAGTGAAACGATATTAAAAAGCCAGGAACTTTTAAGAATTCATCGCATCTATTGCAAAACCCATTTCTGCGCTCCCTTCTCACCATCCTGGACATCCCACTCGACCGTGATGTCAAGGGAACGGGACTTCTCCTCCTTCTTCTGATACCCAATCTTTCCTTTGATGACTTGGCCCTTCTTCAAAGGTTGAACATCCTTCTCTTTATGATCAATAAGCAGAACACATTGCTGCCAGTGAGTCTCCGGTCCATCAGGTCCAGTGGTAAACGCCACGAAGCCCTGTTTCTTCATTTGTGACGGGATTGCATCACGAGGAACCTTAGAGGTTGACGAGGGCATGAAGAAAATATCGAACCAGATAGCCCAACCATCGAGCGAGTCAACGTCTTCTTTCAGAGTGACCTGGAAATCCTTGTGGAACGAGAGCTCATCGATCGTGATAGTGTGTAATGGCAATTCCAAGAAGACGTCTGAGTCTGCCGCGATTGTCGACGGCTGGATATTGCGGATGAGGGCCTCATCATAGATATTTGCAAGCATGCTAGACATCTTGAAGCCGTAAACATCGTTCCAGAAAGAGATGTGGGAGGCGATAAAGTCTGGATCCGCGTAAGGAGCGATACGCAGTGTCGCATGCGACGGGACCATAAGGCCACCCGGCGCGAGATACCGGTCTCTGGCGTAGATGACGGAGTCGAACATGGCTTCGAAGAGCAGGCTGTAGCCCATCCACTCGGAGATGATGATGTCGACCTGTGGAACTGGAAGCGTGACTTCTTCAATCTTCCCGCGAATACATCTGTAACTCGTTGGTCAGTGCCCGATGCCGTATATTTCGGTAGCGAGAAGGACATACGTTATCACGTCGCCGAAGCCATTCTCGTAGATAATCTCCCTGGCCCGTTCAATGATATTGGAATTGTCGACAGAGATGACCATCTTCGCACCAGCCTTTGCGCAGAACATTGACAAGATACCTGTGCCGCATCCTACATCCAATACAACCTTGTCTTTGAACAGATGCTTATTGTCGTACACAAAGTCCCGGTAGGCATCTGTGCGAACAGCGTCTTTGAGCATGGACTCGTGAATCGCTGCAGAAGCGGTCATGATTAGCTGGATATTCTCCAAAGACAAAGTAAGATCCTCGGCATACCATTGAAAGCATATGATGTGAAATAGTCTGAATCCGCCTCCTCTATTCTGCTTGCAGCCTTGGCTGATAGACCTCGCGAGACTGAAGCAGATCCAAGCTTCTCGTCCTCCTGTGAAAGCTGCTCCTCCATCGACTTTTGCACGGCAAGCCTATATTCAGAGAATTGGCTCTGTAAACGTTCGAGTTCTTCTTGCAGCTCAAGCACACGCCGCTCGGCATCTGTAGATCCCTTCTCTGCGCTCGCGCTTTGCGATTCGTCGCCAATATCGTCCAAGCTGTAGAGGAGAGCATCATCCTCGAGAACGGGTTTGAGATAGACCTCGTCGCTGAAAACTTCTTTGGACGACACATCGGGATTCATATTGCCAGCTTTGACCTGGGATCGGATATAGTTAACCAGCTTGATGGTTTCCAAAAAATCTAGGTCTGGTTGGCCCCGTGATAGTGAAGAGATTAGCAAACCTCCATTAGATCTCCGTTGAGTTAAAGGATGTATAGTGTAAAAAAATATTCCTTGAAGAAGCCAATGCAATTGAATCACATACCGAGATCCTTCTGAACTCTCCGAAGATCGAAATCGTGCTTCTCCTTAGTCTCCTTCAGCATGGAGTGCACATCAGGATAAACCTTCTCGGAGAAAAGACCAATGATAGGTTGCGACTCGTCATCGGGTTCGACATCTTCCCAGCCTTCTTCGTTGCTTAGATCCGAATCGTCTGACGCTATTGAGTGAGAATCGGCGTGGATATCTTCCTCCGCTTGTTGGGCGGAAGAGAGGTGCGAGGCAGACATTGTTGTGTATATACACTTCTTAATTCAAATCAGCTCAAATTCAGATGACAAGAATGAATCCTAATCAGGTTGATCAATTGAAAATGACAAAGCGCAATAAAACTCACATTACCACAAAATCCAGGGCGTTGTGACACTGCACAGGCCTTGTGAGGGGAACGGAAAATTCAATTGATTGGCTCTAAAAGATCTTGGCCTGAGGCTTCTTGTTTGCCCGCCCTCACGGGTTTGTTTATCAAAGGCCCAGATCTCACCCCTAGCGATAACAACCCCAGCACTGACTGGCAATGTTGAGGCTCACCCCGCAAGACAGCTAATTGTCCATCCATCGGTTGTTCTTGTCTCAATAGTTTCTCCATCAGCATATTCTTCACAGTATCATCTTGTGGATTTCACATTTATCTCAAGCGATTTCAACTGCGGTCCTCTGTGAGATAGACACCGTCCAGTTACAGATTGAAGGGTATCTCTGTGCTCGGCACATCGGTGCTCTGAAGTATTACCTGTGCCTGGTCGTTGATCAGCATCAGTCGCGATGGCTTTCTTCTTCAATCGAGCCCGACCACGGCAGCCCTCAGATATTGTGAAATCTATCAGAGAGTCACTACTGAGACTGCAGGAAACGCCTGCCATTGCTAAGGTCAGTCTAATCGAGTTCTAGTAATCAACATCCTGACGTCGCACAGCAAAAGGCTGACTGATTTTAAGAATGGGCAGACAGAGGATGATTTGGCCAAGCAGCTTTCTCAGATGAAATTGATTGTGCAAGGCACGCAAGGTGTGTTCTATCTCCAAGATGACAAGCTCGTTCCCTGTCAACTGAAGCTGACCAACCCTTGCCATGCCCATAGAGATCGACACCTCGCCGGAACAAGTGCAGGCACTAGTACAAGCTACCATTCAAGAGGACCTACTCTACGAACTCGCTCGAAGCATCCATTTGCTCTCGTTTGAGGCAAGAAAGGACACCCAAACCATATTTTCGCATGTTCTTCGATTCAAACCTGCGCAGTCCACCAACAGTGACCCGCCGGTGATCTCTTACATCGTTCACAATCGGCCGGAGATAATTGTGGAGCTATGTCGGGGATATGCATTCAGCCACAGTGCGATGCCATGTGGAACAATCTTGAGGGAAGCGTTGAAATTCGATGTGATCGCAGCGATCGTTCTCTACGACCAATCTAAGGAGAACGAGCCGGCCATCAGGCTCACAGAGCTGCAGCCGAATATTCCTCAAACAGGGAATGGGATTTTCTGGAGGTTCTTCGAGTGGATAGACAGAGGTAGCTTCGAGGTGAGCGCTGACGCGTTCACAACCTTCAGGGTAAGCATCGGTCCGAGGAATCTGTCTTCGCTTGGTTTGTTAACACAGGTGCGCCGTAGGAAATTTTGACCCGCCACAAGAGCCTCGTTACTGGATACTTATCGACCAACTTTGATCTCTTCTTCGCCCGATTCAACGGGATCCTCGTCCAGTCGGAGTCGTACGTTACCAAGCGCCAGAGCATCAAGCTCCTCGGGGAGATTTTGTTGGACCGCGCGAACTATAACGTGATGATGGCGTACGTGGAGAGCGGGGAAAATCTCAAGTTATGCATGAAGCTGCTGAGGGATGATCGCAAAATGGTCCAGTACGAGGGATTCCACGTTTTCAAGGTATATTCCACATCAAATTCCGATCCCCGTTCTGGAAATATGTTGACCGACTGCGACGCAGGTTTTCGTTGCCAACCCGAACAAGTCCGTGGCGGTACAACGGATCCTCATCAACAATCGGGACCGCCTTCTGAGATTCTTGCCTAAATTCCTCGAGGACCGCACCGATGACGACCAATTCACCGACGAGAAGAGCTTCCTGGTGCGCCAGATCGAGCTGTTGCCCAAGGAGCCTGTGGAACCGGGACGAACTCCTCGCGATGCACCTCGATCCGGTGTGAACACAGCTGCTGTTGCTTGATGGTATCGTCCCTGGCCTGTGGACTGATATCCATGTTTGGTGCAGCTGGTTCTGCCTGTGCCTTGTTTTTTCTTGATCGTTTCTTGCATTGACAGCCTGCTGGTAGATAACCCAAGGAGTTCAGGTGCATGTCTGTGTATTTTGACAATTGTCTGAGGTTGGCAAAAAGGATTGTACAGCCTGGTTCCTCGCATCTGGTTTGTCTAGTGTGTGATGTAGATAGCAGCAGTACCCATAATAGCATGAACAAACCGGGATAAAAAACATCCCTATCTTCAAATCCTCTCCAGATGGTGCGAGGGATACTCTGACCATCATGGCAGAGCAATATCAACGATCTCTCAATCTTCAACACATATCCCTACTTCTTTTCGAATGATGCAAGAGGACCTCTGATAATATACTCCGCAGTCGTCTACAGCAATCTCTCAGACTCTGACAGCGTACCCCACCAAAGTTTGAGTCTCGACCGGGCGTAAACTATGGCCATACTAGTCCTGCCAAGTACACTCGCCCCGACGTTAGCGGCCACTGTCCAGGGGCAAGGAACCAAAAAAAAGGTGGGTTAAAGGATCTCGGTATATGGCTGAGGCGCTCATCCAACTTTGATCTGCAGACGTTGGATTACTGGTGTTTCGTTAGAATTACTCCTCGACCTTGAGAAGGTATCTTCGTGCAAGTTGACGTCGCAAGTCTATCATTCCAATAATTCCAGGGCCAGTGCTGTGTCAGAAGGAGCTGCAAAAGTTATTATTCTGAAAAATTCAAGTCTCCAGTTTTGTCAAGGAATTCTGATTCGGCCGGAGATCCACCAACTAGCTCTTCGCAGTACTGTAAACAGTACTGCTGCACAGCCAAAAGTCGTTCCAAGGGCTGCGCAAGTGGGAAGGACTATCACCAAAAGACACAACCCCTTCTTGGGGAACCCCTTCTTCATTGTTTGTACACAAAACCCCTTTTTGGTTGTCTTCAGCAAGTCAATAAATGCTTGTTCTGTGGTCAGACACCATCGTACATCCCACATCTTTCTCCCCCAGGCTGCTGTGGAATGATACGAAGCTCCCTATTACCGCCAAGCCTTATCTTTCGCAGGGAGCAGAGTGGTACAAAGCTATATTACGTCGATCCATTCAACCAGGTACATTCGTCCCTCCCAGACCTTTCTTTTCAACTTTGCGCCATTGAGACGGTGATGTGCTGCTGTGCAACAGTCATAGCGCTATTATATTCAACTGCTCTTTGTCCTTCCACATTATAGCCGCAATCCCTCGCGTGCGAATCGTCCGCCGCTACAAAATCCAGTCGCATTCGCTTACTCGAAACTGCCCCCCCGCCGAAGCAGATACAAAGTGGCTCAAGAAGAACATTGATCGCAATAAGTCATGCTAGGATAATGTTAGTGGACAAATCGCGTTCTTTGTCGCCCGGGGTTATGTCACAGCCCAATCCAAGTGTGCACTCGGTGGCATACGAGGATACCGTCACTGCGCAAGCCCCTGTACCCATCCGCTCGGTTTCGTCGCCTACGCCTGTCGACGGTTCTTTGTGCTCCGAAAGTAAAATCACGAGTGCTTCATCCAACGGTCCTGGCGAGCGTGACGCGAAACTAGATACCGGTCTACGACCGTCCTCGTCAACCGGGAAAGACAATAGGTCTACGAGATCGGACGGTGATCACTCTGGGTTCAGCGTTCCCCACTCGTTGCGCAGCATCCCTAGCATCATTGTGAACGATGGCGGTTCTCGGCCTAGCTCTCGTCGGTCGGAGCGGAGATGGAACGGTTTAAGGACCAAGATATCCGCCGAGTTCGACAGCAAGACTGTGCCTCCGCCACCGCCTCTTCCTCCTCAAACGGACACAACTTTCAATGGGATCAACCTGGATATACCCACCGGCTCCCTTGATGTCATGCAATCCCTCCAGTTCTCGAAACGTGGAAGCCTCATCAAAGACCAACAGACGCCGCAGCCGCAAACACAACCGCAGCAACAACGAGATGTCCAACAGAAGCCCACCACAGAGGCCATTACGGCGGCGCAAAAAGAGGCAGGGATCGGTGTTCGCCGAACGGATACGAGGCGCCGCCTTGGTACTAATTCGCTCCGTCTCAGACAGTCAACCCTCCCATCAAGAGCCATTTCGGCGGATGAGGATATGCTGTCGCGCCGTGTCAGATTGATGTACGAGAAGGGCGAAGAAAACGTAAGCGATGCGGAGGTAGCAAAGTCCATGGCTTTGGAAAATGGGATTCTATGGGAAGAGACACCATCTGCAGGTAACGAAAGCATACCAGCGTCCAGTACCAATCCCGGAGAAAGTGAGGTCAAAAATCCGCCGTTTCCTGGTCATGAGTCTCCCAGTCAATGCTACAGCTCCTTCAAGCGCGAAGCCGATGAGCTAGCCGGGGGTATTGAGTACTGGCAGAATATCAGGGCTGGTGATGTGGATAGGTATGGTTTCATTCGGTCGAATACGGGTTCTTCTGGTGATCCTACGGAGCCGAATCCGATCCAGAGGGTCTCCACGAGCCTCCTCCTTGCTTCCGAGACACCGCGGAGGAAACGTTCGATTCGGCCACCATCGGCCCTGGCGAGCAATCGCTCCTTTGCGGCACGGTCACCAACACGGAACTTCTCAGATTCTCCTGTTCGTCCGACCTCCTCACAGAGCGCCTATAGTTCTCCACTGAAACGGTCAACGTCCCGCTTACGGTACGCTGCAAATCGTTTGCCTCACAATCGAAATCGCAAATTCAAGGACGAAGCGGGCGACATGCTCACTCTTCCCTTCGACGTCGCTGGTACTGAAGAGGGTCAAGATACCCCCGCCGCACGCGCGATGAGGAAGAAGGAATGGGAGCGAGAGGACAAATGGACGAAGATGGCTAAGCCGACAAAGAAGAACAAGGACGGCGGTGGTATGACGTTCGAGTTCGATACGCAGAGCTCCAAACTTATTGAGCGGACGTGGAAGGGCATTCCAGACCGGTGGCGGGCTACCGCTTGGTATGCATTCCTCGACGCAAGTGCCAAAAAGCGTAAAGACAGTCCAACGGAGGAAGAGCTCATCGAAGCATTTCATGAATTTCAGTATATTTCGTCCCCGGATGACGTACAGATCGATATAGATGTCCCCAGAACCATCACCAGCCATATCATGTTTCGCCGGCGGTATAGGGGTGGTCAAAGGCTTTTATTCCGCGTGCTTCATGCGATGTCTCTCTATTTCCCTGACACCGGCTATGTGCAGGGCATGGCGGCTCTTGCTGCCACGCTTCTAGCGTACTATGACGAGGAGCACGCATTTATCATGCTTGTCCGCCTTTGGCAGCTAAGAGGCCTCGAACGACTGTACAGGTCGGGCTTCTCGGGTTTGATGGAAGCACTGAACGACTTTGAAAGAGAGTGGCTGGATGGAGGGGAAGTCGCTGCCAAACTAGTATGTCCAGCAGACTGTTGCGTCCAAATGTTTTCAAGACTGACCGCTTTGATAGGAAGAGTTGGGGATACCACCTACATCGTACGGCACTCGCTGGTACCTGACGCTTTTCAATTATTCAATTCCCTTCCCGGCCCAGCTCCGCGTTTGGGATGTCTTTATGCTTCTAGGAGACGCCGAGGATACAAATACGCCACGACCACAGACCAACCCTGGGAAGACATCGAAAGGAGAACCTCCTGCAGCGAGCGCATTCGGCAAGGGCTTAGACGTCCTTCATGCAACCTCAGCGGCCCTTATCGACGGCATGCGAGAGATCATCCTCGAGTCTGACTTTGAGAACGCCATGAAGGTGCTGACAAGCTGGGTTCCAATCAAGGACGTCGAGCTTTTCATGCGTGTCGCGAAAGCTGAATGGAAAGTGCATCACAAGAAACGGTCATCAGTATAATACCAGCCAACTGCCAACCTTATGGGCTCGGCAAATCTCTTCCGTCTTCGCTATATCCACATTATACCCAACTGGATGATTTTTAATGATTTCAGGCCAAAAGTTCGGTTTACCAATGCTCAACATGTTCAACATACCCAGATTGGCGTTTTCCCGTCTCTGTATCGTCTGGGGATGACATAACAACAGCTTTATGTCTGAGATGGGCCTCATTCACCATCCCAATCCTTACTCCTTCATATATTCCACTATCACCCTGACATATATAATTTCTAATCCCTTTCCCCAGTCGCACAGGGTTGCGGACGTGACCGTTATTGACAAGAGCCTTGTTGTCTTCCTTCACCTTCTACTTTATACGTCTAATGAACGATTCCGCGGTGTCGAGACAATTTCTCTTGGAGCTCGCTGATACCCTCGATGCCTTCAATTCCATTCACATCACCAAATACCTTCTGATTCATCTAGTGTCTGTCCCTCCCAGGCAAGTTGACTTGATCGTTCAAACATGCCTTCTTTCCATTTGTCTTTGATTTCGCATTTCATACCCCCATCTGTCCCACGGCATACTATACCATATTATACCACCCACAGTGTGTCAATAATTAATACATGGAATTAAGAGTGAAGGCATGATATCTCTGAATAGAGATCCACAAAAAAATCAATGTAATCGCGATCTACATGTGTATTCGTCATTGACCTCTATTCACCTTGCAACTGGCAGAATTCCAGCATGTCCCTACGGAAAGCAGAATGTTTCACCTCTTCTGCATACTCCGAAAGTGAGACTGAGTAGAGGCGAAGACTGTTTTGGGCTGAGCCTCGAGGTGTCTACAATAGTATATCGTAGTATATGTTCGCTCGTCTCTGTCTGGAATGCAAACCATTTGCTCTAATCCATTCTCTGACTGTTGAGGCACTCAAGTCACGCTATAGCACATACTACGCGGTGATCATTTTTGAGACCAGCGAAGTTAGAATTATGAATCACTTCAGAAGAGAGCTTGATGCATTGAGAAATCTATCAAATTCCTCGGCCAGATTAACCATAGAATGTTTTGCTCAGCATTCCCCCCCTAAATCCCTGGTTAGACTGCGCAATCCTCACCACTGCAGTGGATTATGTCCTACCTCAACTCCTTATGTCTCTTTTGAGAAGCCATGGCTTTTCACCTGGGCGGAGCTGACGCTGCTAATGAGATTGCATAATTATTAATAGAAGTTAGACCAGCAGTAAGACAGTAGGTAGTACGTGATGAACTGGTGCTGTGTGCACTAAGCTGCAGATTTAAATGAGCAGTGGCCTTAGCAAGCAGCCACCAAATAAAAGAGCTTCCAAGAATGGGAGCTCTATGCGAACACCAGGAATCTTTTCATGACAGGTCAGCATCTGAAGCAATTGCTATGAGAGTACAGGCACATTACTTCAGTGATTCAGGCATCCCATTTGATTTTGTATGTCCCTTAACAAATCGATCAATAATAATACCTTCTAGGGGATCAATGAGATTCAACATCGCCTCGAGATCTCAGAAGAGAGGGCTGCTTTGTGGCTCGAGGGTCTGGCCTTATTAGTCCCATCCCGAAACCGTGCCGGATATTGGGACGCTTGCCTCATTCGGCCACGCTGCGTCACTGTAATTTCACGCCATCAAGAATAATGTCGCTTAATGCGGAGGTTAATTATGATTACAATCATCAAACGATGAAACCACGGTCACCGATGCTCGCCTGGAATTCCTGGAACAAACCAAAACGACTCCAAACGACATGTCTTTCGGATCCGATTGCCCCAACCAGAGTGCAGCATTGTTTATTATTGTCTACTCCGAAGCACCGCCAGATACAAGTCTAGCTAAGGAGCTGAGTTGTCGAGGCTAGAGCTGTCCAGGAATGGAGTAGTCTTCTCAGTCCGGCGAACTTCAGTAAATTGCATCCCGCAGTCCTTCCCTTAGGAAGGCTACGAAAGATCTGTGTCTTACCAATTCCACCAGCTGTCTTGAAAGGAATTGGATGAGTGTGAGTGGCCTGTGCTGGGTCCTACGTAGCAGTACTATGGAGTTTGATATTTCATCGCAGAATGCAGCTCAGACGTCGGCGAGAAGTGAGCCCTGTGCTGACTCAAGAAGACTAGGATCTTGTAACTATCTGCCGTTCATGCTTCGGCTAGATAGGGCGAGGAGATGACCTCAGCTCGCGTAAAAAATCGCATTCGATTGAAACCCACAACAGTGCCATTGTTCTCAGCAATGATGCATAATGGCCGATTTCTCTGAATATCACTTCTGAGGAAGCAATAAAATACCGCATAGGCCGTTCGTTCAACTTTCATAGAAGAGACGCCGCTTTTCCTTCCGTGGCATCCATCACATATTGGGGGGCTACAATCAGCCCTGCAGTCCAAATGCATCAACCTTCTATGAAACTGTTTGCCAAAGCAGGCATTGTAGACGACAGCAGTACCACCAAAGAAGCCCAAGAGGCGTCAACTGGTCCGCCGCACAGTCCTGTTGCCCCAATCCCAATGGTTTGCAGCAGATGCCAAGCATGTCAATCAACTCTCCCAATGAAGTCCACGATGGAGATTAATCTTACACGGCAATTTAGAAAGTTATATCCGAGGCGAGGCGCCTGCTTTCAGTCACATCAGTCAACGGGATTAAGAGACTAACTGAATTGCGACAAGCATGAGAGACTCCCAGGAACAGCTCAAAATAATACTAATTTGAGAATACGGAGTACCTAATTATTAATGTCCGTGGGATGCGCTTCAATTCTCAATCTCTCTCTCTCTCTCTCTGTCTTTTTCTTGCCGTTTTCTCCTTCTGCTCCCGAGTTCGGTGCCTTGGCTTGGTCAGTACCAGAGACCGTCCGATTCAGCATTGACGCTACAACAGTCAATTGCAGGACTGGCTTGACTGGGATCTCGTCATCGAGAATCAGTGTCATTGGACTGGTGCAGCAATATTGGATGAGCAGGATGGCTCTTCCTGCGAGCTGCTGAGACGCTTTGGCTCATTTGGTCTGAGCTGCTGTCGCAGTCGTATCTCCACGATCTGCATGAATTGCATCCGTGACACGCAAAGAGCAATATTAATCAATAATAGGGCCCTTTCGTTGGTCCAAACGACTCGTTGCGTCGGAGAAGTTTCTGTTTTTACTCCGTACAGCCTGCATTACTATTGGAGCTGGCTTTTCTCGCTCTTTTCAGTCTCGACTCTCGAAGTCCCTCAACTTTTCCGAGTGCGCTGTCTTTACAATTGGATCTGTCTGATTCAGGCAGTGCTTGAATAATACTTTCACACAAAGACAACCTGATCAGATCCTAACGCTAAAATCACCCAGAGATCCAGCTCAGACGGGGTCCGTCTCATTCAAATTTTGTTCGAAGCAGCAGCAGTAGCAGCAGCAGCAACAACAGCAACAACAAACTGATCAGCCATTTAGATATCTATTCGAGGCTGTGGGTCTCATCTTTCCGATTTCGTTGTCATCCAGCGCCAAGCAAGAGGAAGCACTGAGTCTGCTTGCCCAGACTCGCCCCTGGAGCCCCACCACGACACGAGAGGCGAGCGTCGAGAATTGTGAATTATTTGATTGCATTGCCATTTGTGGTCAAGGGTTCAAAGGCCCGCTTTTCACACGATCAGCCCTGAGTCGGGGACCTCGCCCTGTCCAGTTGCCAATTCGAGCCTTAGGGCGTGCCTGGGTAGTACATTAGCTTAACGAAGCCCTCGCAGTAAGGGGCTACATATCCTCTGACGTCTTCACCGCCTTCCAGAAAGGAAATTGAGGGCACGTCTTGCACCAATCTAATCGGGCAAGTGTACGTGAAAGATTCGCTCCTTCCCCAATCCAGACTTGTGCAGGACTGAGGGCCTGCCGCATTGAGGTACGGGCCAGCCTGCTCTTTCCTTAACGGTGTTGTGTTCCTTCCCTCGTTTGTTTCTTCTTATTATACCCATCTCACACTCACACTCCGTTCAACACTTACTTCTCTCTTCCATGTACGCGCAGTCGCCATGTCCTGCCAATTCTCCCGCTTGCTGGTCGTCGAGTGACTAATCTCTCGTCTTCGATGGCTACCTACTATATGCGGTCCTCGATCTAGCCAAGCATCGCTCCAGACCTCTACAACTTACTTGCTCTCTGCGCCTCCCGCAACTTGGCTGTTTGGATAAATTCACGCCCTCCATGCCTTGATAGTTCAGTCTATCCTACATCATTTCGCAGACAAACATTTCACTCTGTATTTGACGTTGCGGCCTACTTATCCGTCCTCATTCGCGAGTCCGATGCATCGAATACAGCTTATACGATTGTGCCCTCTTGATACCCCTCCAATTGTGACATCGGTGCATTGTGCTTCGTCCCGCAAAAAGCGATTGTTCTTGTTTTGACATTCCAGTTGATAGCTTTTCTCGCGTCCTTTTTACTCTGTTTTCTCTTCTTGTCTTTTCTTGACTCTTGACAATCTCGTCGCATCAATGTTGCTCACTCTCAAACCACCCCTTCAGAACGGGGTCAAAGGTCCTCATGAGTATTCCATCGTTCGACAGTCCATTCCGACCCCGCGGTCCTCTCCGCCGACGACTACAGATCAACCTTCGACCGGCGCACCTGTTCCATCGTCAACAGGACTCGCGATGGACTCCTCGCGCAGAGGGTTACCTCCTCCACCCTCTATGACATTGCCGCCCCCGGATGTTAGTCTTCCTGCCATGGCTCCTGTGAGTCAGCTCCCTCCACCTCCGCCTCAATGGCAAAGCGCAGACAACTCTATGCGGCACTGGCTTCAGGCAAAGGCGGAGGAGGATCGGAGGAAACAAGAGGAAGAAAGGACGCGGCAAGAGAGCCTCCGACTTGAACAACGCAAGATCGAGCAGAGCATGCTTCGGGACTCGTTTCAGGCGGGTGTGCCACCGCACATGGTTCCGTTGATCTTCGCAGGAATCAGCGGTGGCAGTCTATCTCAATCGACGATGGATTTGATACAGCAGTACATGACGCAGACCAGCGCGCGCAGCCCAGCACCGCCGATGCCTCCACCGCAACAACTGTCACAGATGCCTGGGCCGGACATGTCTTCCCCGCTCCCTCTACCACCGCCGTCCTCTCAGCGACGATCTCAACCACTAGCAGCTGACATTCGGCGAGACAGCAGGACAATTCCTCCCAATCCGTACGCGGCGCTCCCAGCACCGCAGGTCACTTCGGGCCCTGGTGGCGGCCTATCACAAACACTCAAGTCATTCGGTAGCTCGCCCACCAAGCAGAGTTTCGCACGCTCTCCGTTGCCCACCGAAATGCCGATCCATAACGCTCCACTCAATTTGGGGGCTGCACCGTATGCCAGCGGCACGCCTATTCCACCTCCGCAGCCTAGTTCAGCCAAGCAGGAGACGCAATCGCAAAAGTCGTCTCCACCCATACATTTCCACCACTGGGTCCCCCCTGGTCAATCGCAACCAAACACGCCGTCTGGAAAGAATCAGCAAGAGTCTCCTATGCATTCACACGCGCCTTCTCATCTCCGATCGGAATATCAGAGCTCACCTGGCCGAAAACGGAAGGCCCAGGGCCCTCACCAGCCAGCACCACCACCATCGTCCCAACCTTCTGATGCCTCTACGGGCGCTTCCCAATCATCGTCCAGGCAGAGTCCTCGAAGACCTGCTCAGCAGACGCATGCCAGGCAACAAAGCGACGCATCTGGGCCATACGACTCGCAGCGAAGCAGGGGATCGAGTCCGGGCTCGTCGGTCCCAACAAGTGGTCCGAACACCGGGAAGGACGAGGTCAGAGCAGCGAGCGATTTTACGCCGGTTGAGGACAGTGGAGGTCCTCCGTCTTCCGAGGACACACCTCACGCACGACAACAGGACACCTCTTTCCACTACATTCCCTACTCGCATGCCCGTCGAAACTCAGTATCAGCGTCACATGACGATCCATCTGGTATTCCTCCAAGTGGCGGAAGGTCTGCTGGTCCTTCATAACATGTTCTTTATAACCTACTATCGTGAACCGGAATATCCTATTCATAATGGCTTCTTGAAACTCATTTTTTTCGGTTGTTTTTTTTCTGCTTTATACCTATTCGTTCCTGTTCATTCAGCGCATGGACATATGGGACCACAAATCGGAGCATTCTGGGAGATAGACGAGTTGCATGAAATGGCCGTTTAGAAGGATGGGAAGGGTTCCAGGCCCAACAAATGTCAGTTAAGGCTTAGTGTTGCATTACAGGCGACTTTTAGGATTTGTCTTTCCGCAATTCTCTTGCATTCCCCTGGGATACTTTTTGCATTTGGTATATTGGGTGGTTCGGTCATGTAATATCATCTTAGCTTCACCACTCCTTCTACTCTTTTGGTCGACTCCTCGGCTGGATCGAAGGGTTTAAATGTGTAAATTCAACATCTTTTTTTACCATGGCCTACTCTATTTTCCACGGTATGACTGTGATCACATGGGGCAGGGATATAAAGCATTGACATTATTAAGGTATTCATCACAATAGTTGAAGGAATCTGACCCATGTAAGCTGTCAAGCTCTTCTAACCACTATTTTGCAACATCATTCTGTTAAACCTATAATTACTACTATTCTTGCCTTGCTGTCTTCCTTATACTTTAAGATGGGCAACTTGAACATAGTTTTCTTAGAAGTTGCTTGCCCAAAAAAGTCCTAAGGAGAATAATCAGTTTTAACTATCTATCCCCTTCCACCTTATATTCTGCCTAGTAGTTCTTACGAATTCTGGAGCCAAACTTCTAATTGTCACGGCTCAGTCAAAATGAATCAAATCATATTGGTAGCCATCTAACTAAGAATCGAAGCTCGAGAGAAGAAAAAGAAAATCACAAAAAGACTGGGAGAAGCCTGTTACCTATCTGACGACCTATCTGACTCTAGCAATACAGAAGTGCCTGTAGAAAATCCAAAGGCACGCTATGCACATGTGCCTTGTCTCTTCCACACAAAACAACACCAAACTCTCGAGAAGATAGCCCTGCATTCACGGGCTACTGCGTCACCTCGCTACTCCAGAATCAGGCCAGAAGGGGGATCAAGCTCTTGATCAATGTTGACAGAGTCCGACTCGGCCTTCTGTAAAGAGATTGTCCAGTTCTGTTTTCCCCTCGCGCTCCATTCACTGAGGCCTCATTTCACTTGACTTATACCTCCTAGGCCTTTACAGGCAATTCTTTTTATCCAAGTGTCCCTCTTTGTCCATGGATCTCAGCAGGCTTTCCCTTTCCTGACTATCTTTGGTGTGAACCTTGGAAGGAACGACCCTGCCGAATCAGGCATTATTGTTTGCTCCTTGAGCTCTCATCTTGCTTCTCAATTACCTCTGTCCGTCTTCGTCTGCATAATTCAACGTGTCTGGTCCTTTACGAGGTAGCCCCTCTGTTGACACCCAAGATGAGTTTGAATCTTCGTGCAACGCGTTCACAGCAAGCTCATCCAGAAAGCTTCAGAGAGGTTGTTTCGAATCTTTCTGAAGCTGTCGAACGCGCTCTGGTCTCAGACAAGAAATACGCCGACGCTGCTGTTCTCTCTCTTAAGTGGTCAAACGATGACATTGGTCTTGGTCCACTGGAGGCCGAGCTGATGGATGTTTTCCGTGATGTTTTCAACTACTCAATCGACACCTATCTTATCCCCCATCAGCACCCAGATCTTCCACGAGAGGTTATACGCCATGTCAACGCATTTCTTGATAGGCATAACGACCAATCACACCTTGTGGTTGTCGTGTACCAAGGACATGGAGCTAGATCGGGTCCAAATGGTGAATTTCTTGTGATTGGGTAAATACAACGACCTCCTTTGCTGATCTGCGGACTCATACAATCTAGTAAGCTAACGTCTTGTAATAGTGGCACATCTGCAGGCGGTCCGTTACTCGGCTGGAACATCAAGCATTGCTCGACTCCTCTAAAAGTGACATTCTCGTCATCATGGACTGCTGCCGGGCCACAACTGCCGCGTTGACCACATCTCCAATTGAATATCTTTTCGCCTCAGCTTATGAATCAGACGCGCGCCAGCAGATCTCCAGGCCTGTTTCACTATCGTCAGATTCCGGGCACGCAATAGCAATGGGCTGGTGGCTTGTCGAGTGTATACACACACAAACCTGTTTCCGAGAGACTGAAAGGAGCAGCTGAAAATGCGATTAGATCGAGAGCAATTGAGGAAATGGGAAGCGGATGAACAAACCTTCCCAGGTCGAACTCTGCATTTCCAAGGTCGCACTTCTCCAATCCACGAATGGGCACATGCTCGGGGAGCTCACGATACGGTCGAAGGACATAAAGCTGCCAGAAACCGGAAACGTCAAGAAAACACAAGGACCCGTCGCTGCACCATCGTGGCTGGCTAGTCCCTCTCACTCCAGGCTCACCAGTCACTAACTTCTTGTCGGTGATCCAGCCATTCTGGAAGCTAGCTTTGTACAGAACTGCCCCAGTGAAGGGCATGTCCGGATGATTCCAGGAGAGCCAACTGACCTGGTACCCATCGGGCGAAAAACGCATCTGCGAGTAAAAGTCCTGTTCATCATCTAAGACGCGCACCTGGCCCTCCTCCGTATCGATCAACACCAGGCTGTTTCTGACTTTGTCGGGAGATGGTTCCGTGTGATTCTCCTGAATGGCAACGACCCAGCGCGAGGTCAGAGGATAGACATCAAACTCGGCAAATCGCAGAACTGGATCCGCGATGACTTTCTTCACCGTCGAGCATCGCATGTTAAGTATGCAAACTGCATTGCTCGGGGCGTCCGAGAAGATGATGTGGCCTGTCCTGTCTACAGCGAAATATTCATGCACTCGAGTGCCAACGCTGTAGGGGGCAGGAAGGATATCCCAAGCATTGAGGCCAGATTTTTCCAGCACCACAATATGATTGCGCCCGTCTGTTCTGCCTTCCATAACGAATATTTGTCCGCTCGCTTCCTGTCTCGAGATCAGTAAAGATACTTCCGTGCCACGCAGAGACAGATGAATGACCCACATCAACTCAAGCGCTGCTCAGTGAAGATCCATTGACCATTATGTCCAAAGTCAGCGAACTTGCCCATAGCCCATACTGCTGGACCTGAGGGTTCATCTTAATCTATGGAGAAGTGCTAAAGTTGCACAAGCAGGACGAGTATGCAGAAGAATTTGTACCGTACACGAAGTAATGATCTGTTGAAAGAGTCAACCCCTGTTTGGAAGCAAATAACAGCTTTGAATCAGCCCTGTTTTGAATGTTCAGTGATTCGATCGAGAGTCAATTGAGGGTCTGCTGTTGTCATTTAGCAACCATCCCTGTTCTATTTTACAGGACGGATAACAAGTTCCTTTCTAGCCCAAGTACTGGTTGACTGTAGCCCACAATAATGACCTGCAATATGCAAATCATAATACTGTTACACTCAGTCTCAATTCGTCATTTTTATTGATGCTACCACTCGGCGGCGCTATTTCTGCACAGTCATCATTGCCCGCCCATAGGTCACGCAGGATGAATACTCAGAACCGGGATCAACTTTCAGCTGTAGACTGACTGTGCAGATTTTTGAAACAAGACCTCCATGGTCCAATTCAATGATCGTCGTTTGAATGCCATTGGGCTTCGTCATGACTAGCAGCCTTTTCAGCATTGAGTACCTTTGTATTTCAGAAGGATAACTGCTCTTTCGCCGGGGTGCTACTTTTCTAAATTGACTGTCATCATCTTCCATCATGCTGCAAAGAGCGTCCTCACTTGGGGATTATGGAGATTTCCATGGACCGTCTTCGAACGCCCTCCTCGCTCACCCCGATGTATGTGTCTCAGGCGTAAGAACCGCAGTTCGAGGCCGCCCCCACTACTGTGCTTCCCAAGAATGTGACTTTTGAATGAGAGCTCATACGATCTAGTATGCCCGATTGATTTGCCATGTCGACAGTCTACAACACCCTCCCGCGAACACAATTAACCCAGGCCGTTCATCTGAGCAGGCGACTGGGCTGTCGCCTGTTGCTAAAGCGCGAAGACCAGCAATTAGGCTTCAGTCCCCACGTTCGGGGTGCCTTCAATTGTATGAGCCAGATCCCGTCCGAGAACCGGTGGAGGGTATAGTGTTCTCCTCGATAGGTACAGTGTGTTTCTTTGCCGGTGTTCCATATCTTTTTTGTCTTTCCTTTCGCCATCAACCTGCGTTACTGACTTGTCTCACAGGCAACTATGCGAAAGGAATCGCCTGGTCATCGCGACTTCTCCAAATGCAGGCCATTATCGTAGTTCCTCTCTGCATGTAAGCCAGCGAAATACATGAACTCCGAGAGATGGGATGTGCCGTAGTCCCAAGCTCCTCTCCAGATCCGATGAGCGCCCTTTCTTTGGGGTGTCAGCAGCATGCCCCGTATGTGTATCCTTTGAATGACCCGTACATCCTCGCCGGAATGGGAACGGTTGGGCTAGAAATTCTGCAGCAGATCAAGGATGCGCCCAACCTAGACGCGATCTTCTGTAGTGCCCATACTGGAGGCTCCCTGGAAGGTATAGGTGTGTCTATCAAACGATTTGCACCGCATGTCAAGATTGTCGGTGTGAGTTTTGCAACCGTTCCAGAACAACAAAGCAGACTGCACCGCCATACCCAATCAGAGGAGCAGGCTTCCAGGAGCTGGATGGCCATGCCGGAAAGCCTGGTTACTAGCAAAGATGAAGAGACGGAGACGGAGACGGCCCGCATCCACAACGACGTGGTGGATGAGATGATCCTTGTGGAGGCAAGCGAAATGCTGGCTGCGATCAAGGATGTGTTTATCGAGACCCGTGTGATCATGGACTCGAATGGTGCGCTGGCAGTGGCCGGCATGAAAAGATACGCGTAGATGCGGGGCCCAGACTGGAGATGAGGTCGTTGGTCGCGGTCATATCAAGTGCAGATGTCGCTTTTGAACAACTGCACGCGCTTAAGTCAGTAGACACCCAGCTGGCCAGGATACTGATCTGGCTGGTCCCCAACAGTGAATTCAAATACCCAATTTACTCCTATATCACCACACTCTAAGCTTATAAAAGGCTACTTTCTATTGATTCTGAAGGCTGTAGCTACATTTACTTAATCACTCTGATCAACCCACTAAGCATCCTGAGCAGTATTGAGGGCGATTTCCTCATTCCTGGTGCCTTCATG
>JSYV01000725.1:0-18677 GCA_000787455.1 Evansstolkia leycettana | reverse complement strand
TGTAAACATCTCAAACAGGCTAACTGAGAATACAGGTCCAAAAGGCCAGCTGGGCCGTCACAGTAAGAACATATGGATACAATCCCTAGACATGACAATACAAGTTAGGAGCTCATTCATTTTACTCCCTGTTTATCTGATTTATCAGGAAATGAGGCCAACCAGACGTACAATCAGTCAACATACTCCTGGACCCAATTATTTAGGAAAGTTAGCATGTTAACAAAATGGTTAAAGCCTTGAAAGCACGCAATGGCGCCATCTGAGATGATTGCCTGCATGCACGGCGGCGATTCTGCGTCGATGCTGTGGGTGCTTTAGGTGAGAGAGCTATATCCAACACTTCAATTCAACGCCATTGGTGACGCCCTCTAAGTTTCAGATGTAACTTAGCACAAGGGTTATAGGAGCTATGTGGCTATTAGAGGGATCCACATCTTGTACAGTATGTGTTCCAGTTGGCTAAACCGATTTGCAATGACTGGGGGATATCGCAGGAAGTGCTATAAGTGCTTATCCATTTTCAAGCATATAAAGTTTGATTCTATCAACCTTTCGGCTTTAAAGTTGGCTCCACTTCATTTCGATAGATATCGGAATACTTCTCTTGTTCAGCCTATATACACCACACCTCGTTGAGATGAATACGGCTGACGAAGCAGAGGAACTATCTCGTAAAAGACTACGAAATCGGCTCGCACAACAAAAATATAGTATGACCGTTTCAAACTTTTGAACCAGAGGACCAATTTGAGCCTGCCACTGATTTGAGCTTGGGTACAGGGAAGAAAATAAAAACCCGCATTGAGAATCTCGAATAGCGTGCAGCAGCAGCAACTGATCAAGTGTCAACGACTCAGGCACTCAACAACCCTGTGCTACCGACGCCCTCTCCAGCCCACCTTAATCTGGTTGGGCACGATAACAACTCTCTGCATTATCCGCAAAAAAACATCCTCAAGCTCATTACAAACATGCGAAAATTGTACACCAAAAGCACCAAGAACCGAGACACATCTGAGCTCGTTAATAACAGTGAATGAGTCGAGGTCTATACAAAAGAAACACAATCAGGGGACTACTGAAAAACCATTTGAACTTCGCGAAGATTTGACGTCAATTCCGCCAAATCTAGCTGATGGCTTTTCTGAGGAAGCTGATCTCTTAAAAGGTGACGTTACATGGTCTTGATCATCCATCAGTCGGCTAGCTTCCCTCAGCGCTTCCGCGCCAATTTTATAGTTTAGAGTCTAAAGAAGAGAACACCTGCTGACAGTTTAGTGACAGCAGCTTTCACTGTGAGAGACGAGGAAGCAACATGGATAAATCAGAGTGAGCTATTGCTCCAAGAACCAGGGAATACAGAGGCTACTTTCGGTGATATAGACGCTTTCGAAGCTGTCTCATTCAGCAACAGGTACTATCACTTCGCGCCAAGAAATAGGAGTGTGATTTCCTCACATTGCGCTGGGGTACGGAGTAACACTAACATCGACAATGTCTAGTTGCACGCACGAGGGATCAGAGCCAACGAGTACACCAGCAATTGCCCCACGAATAGCAAGTGTGCAGCCACAGGGGAGTTTGGAATCTCGCATAGAGTACATACTTCAATCTGTACAGGCCGCAGGCTTTGAAAGTTTCGATTCGGTCGTCTCCTCTTATTACACCGAGTCATTCAAGGATAAATCGATGGCAAAAACGGCACAGAAGATCAGCCGAAGCAAAGGATTGCCAGGCGTCCTTGAAGCCCTGCGTCTCGACACGGGCTCTTGGTCGCAGTGGGAGGTGAACGGATACAGAGATGCGGTGGTTAGATCAGCGGCATATCTGCTCGCGGACGAGTTTGACCGTCTTACCAAGAAGAAGTATACTTGGGAAATCGAGCTGCAACAGAATCTATCTCGTCAACGGCAGCTGAATGTTCCAGTCGATGCCGAGCCGTCGACCGATCAACTCCACTGGATTGCTTCGGAATTAAAATCTACCCTCAAGGACGAGGTAAATCTGCTTTTGAATGCCACCTGATTGTGTTTCAAAGTTTCTGACAATGGCAAGCTGCCCAACCTATGGGCCCTCACAATGACCTTGACCACGCGCGATTCAACGATAGCGACGGCGTATCAGGGCGCCATACCCAAAGGGGCAACGCTAACCGGAAGGGGAAATTCACGGGTCCTCGTTTACAATAACTATGGACGGGGCAGTGGTTGATCCTTTGTCGGCCGGATATCAACATTTCCAGAACCCTCCAACTATGACTCTACCCTCAGACGTGGAGCAACTTCGAGCTTTTGCTGCGGCTGGCGATCTCGACAGTATTCAAGCATTGGCGAGCAAGGCCAACTGATAAACGACTTTCACTTGATAATTTTACTGTTGTCCTTTCTGATGCAGTCACAAATAACTGGGTCTCAACTGTTACATGCCTTCTCGATCATGGGTTGCCAATGAGTCCAGGATTATTTCTGGTTGCCACTCAAGCCAAGTCATATGAAATTCTCCAAACCTCCCTTGATCATGGGTGGGATATCAATACTCCTGTGAATTTGCTTACACCCCCAGCCCTTGCGTAGGACCCTCTCTTACCTTTCCTAATAATGGCTGTCTAACTTTTTACTATAGATTTACATTCGATGATGACACACTTCTGAATTGGTTTCTAGATCATGGTGCAAACCCTGATGTACAATGTGGCCGAGACTGCACTCCGTTGTCTTGGGCGGTTAGAGACACACCATTCTCAACTATTAAACTTCTTTTCAGCCGTGGTGGTACAACTGAAAACGGCCAATTACTTCATTATGCTGCAATGTGACAGTTGGCAGATCGTCTGGAGGTTCTTGACTTTCTTCTTGACAAAGGGCTTCCAATCAACAATATTATGTACCAGAACTGTCTTGAGGATTACTATCGGAATATGTACAGTGGTATAGGGACACCTCTACATTTTGCTGCTGAGAAAGGACTGCTGGATTCTGTCTAATTATTGGTGGAAAAAGGATATGATCCCCTAATCAAAGATCCAACAGGAAAAATTGCATTGAATTGGGCAGAATACCACAACCATACTGCAGTCATTGAGTTTCTACAGCCGCCTTCTATTCCATTGTCTGCACCACGCTATGACTTTACTGATGAGCCTGGACGCCATTTCACACCTGTGCCATTAGAGGATCTTGTGAGGAGGGGATGGCAAATAGTCTTCTCTTCAGATATTTGTCCAGAAAGTATGCAATTTCGTTATAAGCAGGGATTGAAAATTCAGAGCAATAATGATAATGCCTAATGAGAAGATGCTGTATCTGCAATATTAATTGGTAGCAGAATAAATAATGAAATCATAGGTGACTTAACTCTTCTTCGACCAAATCTCTTGGGATTTTTCCGCCATGTAACCATAATGGAGGTTACTAAAGACTCAGCTATTATTTAGCTTGAGGTATATTTAAAGCTTTGACTTGTATTATTGCTTTATTTGAAGTTTAGACAATTCATCATTGATACATGCAGCTCAGTCGGCCACAGGTACTTTCTTGTGACAACTAACTTGTCACAAGTCTTGCCCAAATTTCCTGGTAACCGCGTCGTTTCCCCCGACTTGCAGACTATATATGTAGAGGTATATAAACCAACCAATTTCTTTCCATTGTTCATTCCACTACCTACTAAGGACTAGACATCTCCACGATCGAATCTACTAAGCACCTCCGGCGGAACAGTCGGAATATACTTCCGTGCTCGTTCGCGATTCGTCCCTCCCCATCCAGCGCCGTAACTGATGAGCATATCCGTGCTGGTAGGTAATGAGAACGGGAGAGTGAGTGATGGGTTTAGGTAGACGCTATTACTGGTACGGTCCATTCCTTCAGGGTCTGCTCTGGCTCTGTTGGGCGACGCGCTGACAGATGCCGCGAGCGAGGGCGAGGGTGAGGCTGGTGGTGGTGCTCCTTGCACAGATGGATCTGAGGATCCCGCTGGCGCGGGGGTGGTTACTATTGATGGAGTGGCGGGTGTTGTCGTCGCGGGTTGTTGTTGCTGTTGTTGTTGTTGCTCCTTTCGTGGTGTTTCTGGCGGAGCACCGGCGGTGGCAGCTTGTCCCGATTCCAGGGCCGCTTTTTCTTTTGATTCTTGCAGTTTCTGCTGTTCTCGGTATAGTAGATCCGGGTCGTGCTGGAGGTCAATGAGGAATTTCATAGCGCTCTTCGTGAGGCCCTTTTCTCCTACCTCGGGCCGATACGATTTGACGGCGTGCAGGAGCTGGGCGGGAGTCAATTGCTGTAATTGGAGGAGCGTGGTGACGAGAGACTCAAAATCGTCTCCCAGAGAGGAGAAGCACTGCAGCCACTGAAGGAGTTGGATAACGGGAGCGAGGTGTCGGCGGGCTGCGTCAACGGTGCTTTCGCCGGTGGAGATCGTGGACCCGTTCTCGTAGTGTTCAGGCTGACGGTTGTTTGAGCGCGCCCAGTCCTCCAGAGTGGACACGTTCATGCGGATCTGCATGGCTTTTGTCCGCGCCAGATATCTCTTTGTAGTCATGATGCGATTGAAGAGCTCGGCACCCAGCCAGTAAAGGAGTTGTGAGATGATTTGTGTCGTGATCACGGAGTGGACGTCATATAGATCAAGGACGAAAAGAGTCGACGAGAGTAAGGATGTGATATTCCGTGGCGAGACCTGAGCTCGGCGCCTCGGGGATGGAGGACGAAAGCGCTTCTCCGCGGGTTCGGGAGCTTTTGCTTTAGATCTTGACCGGAACAGCTTCCATTCATTCTGAAAATGAACGTCTTCAAGGCCCGGGATTGTTTCGTGATCGAGCATCGCGGCATCCAGGACCTTGTTCATTCGGCGCTCGGCATCGCGGATGATCAGGATGAAGATCTCATTGATGAGCTCGGCGAGGTGCAGTTGGAATTCCACCGTGGACTCGACTAGTCCGGCATCTTTCTTAAGATAGTGAAGTAGCAAAGTTGCGTTTGACATCCAGAAAGCCAGGATTGTCATGTCCCATTGATGACGCTCGACGACATCATTTATCTTATCGGTTGCGGAGACAAGCAACTTTGCAAGTAGCTCGGGACTAGCATGGTAATGGGCATATCTTGCGCTCAGAAACAGAAGATTGGCCGGGACCGGCTTCTGAGACGGTGACCGCTGGGGCGTCATGTTGGTGATGATGATGTCCAGGATTCGTTCCAATTCGCTTTCCTGGAAAACGAACATTTGATCGTTCAAACATCGGTCCCAGACAAATTCCTGTTGCTCGTCTTCGAGATCCTCGTCATCAAAAGACTGTAATTCGGAGCGTCAGCTTTCCACTCCAGAAAGGCGCAAATCATATGCACAACGCTCGCCAATGACAACATACGTCGAATTTCTCGTCCAATCCCAAGCTCGACAAATCGACCTCCAGGTTGATTGCGCTTTCTTCCATCATCATCCTCCTCTTCATTTCATTCTCAGCCATCTCCTCTTCAAACCGGCCATGCCCGAACCCATTATCATAGAAATCATCCTCGATTGCACTGGGGCCGAAGTGATACCCCTTTTCATGCAAGTACTCCGAGATCTCGCTCCCCGGTTGTGCAAAGTCAAAGGCGGTGCCGCCCGACGAGGACTTGATATCCGGCGATGCACCATGGTCAAGTAGGATCTTGGCAATAGTCTTATGGCGATTCGTCATGGCCCACATGAGCGCACTCCATTGATGGCGGTCCTGTTGGTCAACGAACGCACCCGCTTCGAGGAGTGCGGATACAACTTCTTGGTGGCCCTAGTCTCCAGTCAGCTATTTTTGCACTGTCTTCTAGATAGCATAGGTAAAAAGGTTGTCGTACAAAGCAGCTCGCATAGATCAGCGGAACCGTCCCATCCTCATCCGGCATATTCACATCCACGTAGTCCTTCGCTTTGCCGTTCAGGATTTTCTGCACCCGCTCCACGTCGCCATTGCTTGCAGCCATATTTAAGCTCCTCTGCAGAATGTTCCTCTTCTTCTCGTCCGACAATTTCTCATCGGTAGCAACACTATCCTCATCTGCGCCCAGAGACTCGACCTCTCGATGTGCAGCCTGCGCGGCAAGCATCTCCATTAACCGGGCATCGCTGTCCTCTAACCTGGCAGTGGTAGTAGACTCGTCGTCATTGACAAAGAAACCGCGTCCGTAATTAGCTCGCAACTCGTGCTCATCGTCGTGCGAGTGGTCGTCTAGAGCAAGGCTGAAGCGCAATGGTTTCGCGGCGATGGGGGTCGTGAGGAACTGAGACTGGCCTGCGCATTTAACACAGGCGAACTTATTAGCATTGAGATAATCCCCGGATAACAAAAGCACATAGCATGTTATGTCTCTGAGCACGAACCCACACAATGTTGGGGAGCACGCGATACAGTGGACGCGAGGGAATGAATGCTACGAACCTTGCCAGGCATCGTACATCTCTGTCTCCGGTTGAAATACCGGCACGGAGCGACGGTCGTCCAGTGATTTCGGTAAATCATCAGGCAAGTCTCTGGGTTTTGGATTGGAAAGTTTGTTGAGATCTGTGTCATTGTGATCGAGCTCCTCGGATGCCCCGCGGTGGACATCCGGGGAGTCCATTGTCACGGTCGGGGAAGTTCACGACGGTGGTCGAGGATGAGGAAACATCAAAAGCTGAGAGGGGAAGGAAGTTCTAGCAGTGGCTCCATTCGGTGGTTGGACTGGTCATCAATGGAGCCTCTTCCTTGTGGTGCAGATGCGCTTGAGCAAGAAGAGCTGGAGTTTATTGTTATGGGTGATGTGATTGACGTTCCTGGATGACTACACTGCGGCCAGATCAAGACCAGCAATGCATCTTCTCCATCGAGCAGCCCCAGATCTCGCTATTCCAAAACACTAGTTACAATGATCACAAATGAATTAAAGTTATATTGCTTGGAATTAATTAATATATCTGGTCTGCTGTCTCTTTTCCCTGTGGGTATTCTCTCAGAGACAGTGGTTGATCCATTATGCAGCTATAAATAGTGAGCGCTAAAACAACAGTCACAAGGCAGATACAGAAAGAAATCAAGAAATGAGAGTAGATCACACAAAAAGACATGCAGAGTACTGTGTAAGTAGTGTATGTGAGGGTGAATAACGTCAAGATATAAGCACAAAGTCGTAACAGAGCACAATCTCAGATGCAAATGGCCCAATTAGTATCCAGAAACACCTGAAAGAGAACACCATGGAGTATACCTCAATTAATATGATAGAACTATTAGTCATTATACTGATGAGATGGGATATATAGCTGTGAAATCAAGGAAAAATTTGCTTGAAGATTACTCCAGTGCCCTGCTTCTTGCAAAGATTTGCTCCTCTGAAAGCGACGCAATCCAAAGGCAGCGTTCGATGATGCCTTGTACGGGCTCGAAATTGTATTTCGTGCTGGCATCAATCAATCGAAGAAGGCTTTTGACAATTCGAGCCGCTGTACGATAGCGCTCAAAATTGACCAATGGCTCCCCGTCGCGCGTGCTCGCGATCTGGGCCGGCTTTTGGGCATTGTATGTCAGATCATGCACGTAGAGACCTATGCAACCAATTAGTTGATGTTCCGCTAGTGCAGAGTCGGTATGATAAAAAGGAATGAATGAAGAATGCTTACCGACAAAGGGTATACACCCATCCTGCAAGTTTGCTGTCTCCATTTCGACTCGAAGATCGCGGAAATTACGAACAGGTTGAATGAGCGACTCCAGATCCCGAAACAGTTGCCTATCCTCCGACGAGACAAGGGCCCAGGTCTTCTCAAGCCTGGAGCAGTCCGTCGATGTTAAGGCAATGGCGATCTGTAGCATGGTCGCGTAATTGCACATCCTCTTCGCATGCACAGCAGTATGGATGTATTTCGTAATTGTACGTGCTCGTTCTTGGATATCACGAGTGAGGACAATTTCGGAAAGAACCCATTTGACCATGAGATTGAACCGTCCCACGACCATATCAATGCCGCGATGATCTTCTTCAGCGAGAAACTGAACCCAATTCAATGCTGACGGCGTGCGGCTGCTCCATCTCATGTCAACCAGATCTCTCCAGTCAATCTCGCTCAGAGCAGCCTTCTCCACCAAGGTCAGCTGCTGCGCGAGAACTTGCGATTCACAAGCGAGTATGAATGGAACATGATCCGGAGCAGCCAGTCCCTGCACGCACTGATTCCGGCAATCCCGCTCCGATTTCATCAAAACGTCGCTGGAGACTTGCTGTACCTCATATGGACGTCCAAGTCCAGGCCCTATGTTTCTGTGTTGTGGAGACGATTCAGGGGTGAGAGGTTGATGTTGAAATACGACGGGGTCCAAAGGGGACGTGCATGATGTGAAAGAACCTGGGTGTTGTATTGTCACCGGAGGAGAAGGAGGATGTGCAAGAGGATGAGGCGGGATCTCGGGCGCTGATGTACCGAGGCTTCGTATTCTAGTTGACTGGCCTTCTTCAATGGCCTCATTGGAATCAATAACATCCACTGATATATCAGATGACAACTCTGAAAGTCGGTCATTGAATTTTCTGGGAACGTCCATCGTGGGAACCGGTAATGTAGATCCTCTAGGAATGCATCGAAGACTCTCGGTTTCTTTGATGACGTCGATCGAGGGATGTGAGGACCCCAATTCGGACGTATCTCGACTCGATATGCTGTGTAACTGAGCCCTAGGAGCTGATGTCGGGGTTATCCGGTTCAAATCTGGCTTCTTCATAGATTCGTCGCTCAGACCGCGCTCAAGAAGGGGAATGGAACTATAGGAATCATCCGACGCTGCAACGGAATCTGAATAAGCTCTTAGATGCGTCAGTCGGGCCGGGATCGAAGGATGCGCGAGGTTGTCGCCAAGAACGGTCTGCCGTCTCCTCGAAAGCTTATCAGAGTCTGTATTGAGCAACCATCGTTGATCTTGCAACTGAATGCTATCCCCATGAACAGGATCATCCAGCTGCTGATGCCCCGGAACATCTTCCTTAGCATTGTGGCCGGACGGCTTCCATTTGCCTTCAAGTTTAAGCAGCGTCGATTCAATACCGCCGTCATCATCATCAGGGATCTGCGCAAACTGCGCGATGACAGCCTCAATTGAAGGTCTGAGGTTATGAGACGAGTGCGTGTGTACGAGGGAAAATCGCTGGTAAGGCGCAGTTCCCGCGTCAGGTACTGATAGACGGTCTTCTTGAGCCGCCACTGTGCTGCAACCGAGAGAATGACGCTGCGTGAGATCGGATGTGAAGGATCCATGGCCGTTGTGGGGTTTGAGATCACCGACATGTTGCATTTTCCTCAAATCCCCGCCCGGGCGCCTGCGAAGCATGCGGCCTGGGTTCTTCTCCGATTCGTCATGCAAATCGGAAGCCGAGCGTCCAGTTTCACTCCCCATGGTTAGACGATTTCTCGATATAACGCTCTGAAAAGATGCATACTTCCGTAGGCGAAGCGAGAGGGATGTCTTCTTGCTCTTGCTCGATCCGCGTTCAACAGAATACGACCTTCGCTGAGCAGAATGGTCGGGAGCTCTAAGCGATTCGGAGGTCTGTTGTACTGGCTTCAAACTATGATCGTCGTAGTAGATCGGCAGAGTGTATTTTTCTCCAGCACCAGTTGATGTTGGGGAAGGCGCTCGCGAAGAAACAATCCTTGGGGTAGTGGCCGGGCTCTCCTCATTCGAGGGACCAAGACCTTGTCCTTGTTCTGGCGCGTTCCAAGACACCGCTCCAGACATCATGGGAATATCTAAGCCAGTGTCATCGACGATGACGATGGATTCACTCCCCATAGTGACCTCGCTCAAGACCCGCGCCTGCTCTCGGTCAGGGACGTGAAGAGTAACGGGATCTAAAGTCGAATCAGGCTCTTGCAACGTCACCTGTACGGGTTGATTTGCGCCGGCACTGTCTTGTGAATTACCCCCCTCATGCTGGTGTGTCACATCGCGATATTGCTTCAAGACTTCGTCACAGAGGATATCAATTCTCAATGCTCTCCTCGTCGTCGCTGTTGTCTTCCTGTCACGGTAGAGGTCGGACCCAAAAGCAACATTCGTAGGCAGAGCTGACGTTTTGCCTTTCATTGGCGGGCCAGGAGCCATTGTTCCAGATCGTGCAGGGATGTTCTGTGCCCCGTGTCTGCTCTGGAGAGCGCGACGAATGGAACCAATGATCGTCTTCATCCCTGAATTCGACGTGACTGGCTTGAAACTTCCATCGGAAGTACTTCGACGATCCAGGCTGGAGTTATTCGTTGATGATGGTAAAGGCGGCGAGGGCGGTGCCATCATAGTCATGTAAGATTCCGCTGGAGGATATAGTTCGCCACGTATAAGACGACCGGAATCCAATTCTTCGAGATTGGAATAACCTTGCTGGTCCTGTTTGAGCAGTGATAGAGGAGCCCGATCATCTCTCACGGAGTCCGAAAAGCTCCCACTTCGTTTGTGTGCATGGGAAAATAACGGACGATTTCGCGAGATTATCGGTGACAGTGCATGATGATCTTGAGAAGCAGAGGGGGGCTTGACAGGCAGTACCGGGACGGGATGCGGTGCTTTTCCACTAGGACATGGAGACGATCGACGTTTGGGAGTCATCGGCGGTAACGAACAAGAGGTCACTTGAAAACTCTGGTCGCTTCTCGCTGAGGGGGGTATACTCTTTGATGTAGCAGAAGAATCACTTCGGTCATGTTGAGTCAAAGCTGGTGAAAATCCGACGTCCATAAGGTTCGATAGATTTAGACCGCCGGCCGTGTGTATAGGGTATTCGGTGTGAGCAACAGTGTTCTGTCCTTGGATCTCATTGGACTTGATGTTGATGTTTTCGACATCCACGCCACCTGGGATGATGACATTATCTGGGTTGTTATATGACGAAGGAAGATCTGGTGTATGCCAATAAACCGAGCATTTTCCATGCCAACATCGTTTGAGGTCTATGAGGATCTTCAAGTCACTCGTTCCACCATTGTGTCGGGCCTTGACCTCGTTGTACATTTGATTGATAGTGTCACAGAATTGGGCGCGCAGATCATAATTCGCGACGAAGTCGTCGACGAAATAGTTCAAAATCCAGTGTCTGAGGGCAGCAAAGGTACGAATGCGGATAATTCTTCCGTCATCCTGCAGGCGGTTGATTGCCCATTGAAGACGCGCGAGAAGAAGTGATAGAAGGTTGTTCGGAGAGAGATATGAGCGAAAGGTCAAAAAGAAATCCGAAACGAGCTCGTAGTCCATGAAAGTCTCGGAGGAAATCTGAGCGACAATACGCGCTGGCGTTGCAGCGCTTATATCTTTAGTCCCTGGAAGATATCGAACCACTGCCGGATCGTCCATTCCTGCCGCCAACGTTTCAAAAACTGACGGTTCAATTGGCTCTTTGAGCTTATAGAAGACTGATTGTCCTGTGGCACGGGAGCCCCTACTCAAGTCGATCCCAGCTGTTCCAGAGAACATTGATGCAGCGCAAGAAGGTCTATCCGGCTGCATCGGATTCCCGGCATAAACATGCGGAAGAGGCAGCATGCTATTGGAATTTGCTCTCTGAAACGTGGATTGACCGAACTGATCTGAAACCGAAGTTCTCGTGTAAATTGAGCTACGCAGGATCGCGCTTCCTTCTGTGTTGAATTGCGGTGTACCGAGCCTGTAATGGGGTATTGGAACCTCTAGGGTCGGACGGTATTCTTCTGCAGACTTCGGCCGCTCATCGGACCTGTCAATGACAATTCGGAATTCCCCTCGATGTTTTGAGTCTGCCACCCACTGATGTTCTGAGATGGTAGAAAACGAGTGTGCTCTTTGACGGCGATGATGGGCATATTCGGACCGAACTGACTCTGTAATGATGGATTCGCCATCTTCGCCGATCTCTTCCGCTCCCAGGCTGGGTCGCAATTCGGAGAGCTGCGAGTTGGACCATCTAGAAGGATCATTTCCAACGCGACCATGCTTAGGGGGAGACAAATTTTCGCTCGTAGACTGCGCGAGCACCGACGACGCCAAGTGAGGAGAACGAGATTCCTTCGATGGATGATTTCCAATCGGCCTGACTCGACAAGATGTATCAGTCATCCATTCGGGCGTACACTCTGTTACGCATGTACGAAATTGAGATCTAAGCATACCTGAGATAGATCCTTCCGTTATGACCGACATTCCCGACGGTAAAATGCTTCGCTTCCCTCGCCCATGCAGGCCCATCGCGTGGTGCGCCATGAGCGACGGACCGCTTCAAAGAGCGCTGACGCAGCACTTCATGACTATCCTTGACCCGCAGCAACGATGTTACAGTTCTTTCCCTTGCTGTCCCCACTACAATATTCCTTTTTGCCATATGTTCCCCCGGCGCCACGGTGTGAGCCCGTCGTAGATTAGATGCCCCATAGTGAACGTCTGGACTATTCGGCGTGGTGGATTCAACGCCGCTGTCAAAATGCTCCTTCACAAAGCCAGCGGGCATTCCGTCCGACGTCATAGATATTGTGCCCAAGGTCGACAGTGGCGGCTCCATTTCGCGAAGTTGTCAGGAAAGCTCAGGTAAGTAAGTCCGGCTCCTAATCAGCCACCTTCCTTGTCGCACGGCAGGAAGATTGTAACACTGCTCTCAGGTAATAGACGCCCTTCGCCGACTGGCAAAACTGCCTAGAACGCGGGAATCTTCACGTACAGCCCGGGCGGGGATTGGAGGCTGTTCTTGCGACACGACATGACCGAACTCGCAGCGAGATGGAGCACAGAGCTGAGAATTAAAATAAATCCTAGCACGAGAGGGACGTCGATTGATAGGGGTCCATTACAGGCAGAGAGGGCAGCACCGTCGAGATAATAAAGGAAGGAAAACAGAAGAGAGAATAAAATAAGAAGAGAACGTTCTGAGCGCACAAGACGCTGTATCGGCCCTTTCTGCCGTGATGTAAATAAATATGGAGTACTACTGTAGTAATCCGGAAAGGGACAGGAAAATGGAGCCCCGAGTTGCGCGGTGGAGAGACACAACGACGCGCAGATGCTAGCCTCGGGACTGGTCCCAGCAGGGCGGAACCAAAAGGGCTGCACGACCAGCGCGTTCCAGACTGCGATGGGCGAATAAAAAGGGCGAATCCAAGAGGAGAGACGCAGAGGAATTAATCCACCAGAGGTATTATTTGCTATAGATGCGAATAATAGTGAGGATAATTCGAGCAATTGGTAAGCACTCGGAATAGCACAGTGGCCTCCAGGTTGTCACATGTAGCTTGCCGGGTAATGATCAAGAAGACAAGGATAAATGCAAGGAAATCATTTGACAAGAATCCGTCCTGCTTGAAGCAGGTAACGCAAGGTAGGAGGGAATAATACGAGAGTCGATACGGAGTACGGAGTACTCCCACCTGTGTTCACCTTCGCTCCCTGGGATCAAGCCGTGAGGATGCAGCTGAAAAGGGGCCAAGAGTAATAATAATAAAATGATGATGATGATGATGATGATGATGATGATGATAATAATAATAATAATAATAATAATAATAATAATAATAATAATAATAATAATAATAACGTAGACAGACTCAGCATTCGTTGACAACAGAGATGACAGTAAAAAAAAAAAGAAAATGACACGGGAGAACACGACTCCGTTTACCACAGTAGGATAAGTTCAATATCGGGGCGTAAGGTTAGTTAGCCTTGGAGATTTGACCGATCTCAGGACTTTTGTACTTTTTCTTCGAATCCTGCTCCTTTCCAAGACTACACTGCTGCTGCGGGAGTACAGAGCAGATTTAGTAGGAATACAAGTGATGATACACAGCTGGAAAATTGGAACACTGCGTACGCTGTAAGAAGACCCTGGGCAAACAATTTCAGGTTTGCTCTGTATATTGAGGCACTAATCTCAAAACCCTGGCAACTCAGTTTAATATCAAGTGGCCAGCCGTCGATGAAATCATACTAAGGGAGTAAGGAGCCTTGAGGGCAGTGGAGGCTAAATTCTCATCAATCCGATTCCCTTGATATAAACGGCTGGCACATCCCCAGCCTTAGGCTTCAAGGGAGGGCGATCATTGGCGAACTGCTGGAAGCCTGGACCGGTAATAATCCGTAGACCTACAGGTTGACAGCCAGGTAGGTGTAATGCACGAATCGCTCAATAATCTGACATGCACTGTACAGCCCTCCAAGAAACACGCGGTATCTGATTGACGATGAAAATGTCACAGACATGAGTTACTTCGCCGGAAGCTTGAGCAACCTGTTCCCTTGCTAGTTCTTCCATCGTTACAGAGGACGGCGGATCCTTCCAGCATCCTGGGTCATACTTGGTAGTTGGAGTGTCAGTCAAGATGGAAACCAGATCAGACACGGAGCTGTCAGACTCCTCCGCAAATTTTGTTCGTCTACTGGGTAATGCCGTGCTCGACTAAAGTGCTCCCCTCTTTTGGTTCAGTCAAATTGATACATCTTTATCTCGAGGCAGCTTATCGACGTGGGATGGTCCAAGCATTCGACTGGTTGGTTCATCATCCTTGGAGAGGTCGGAAGACGGTCCCGTGAGCACAAAGCCAAACTTCTAACTGCCCCAAGTACACCGACTCCAGAGACATGTCAGAAGCCAGCCTTGTTATTGACATTTGATTCAATCTAATCTCGCAAATGTATCCAATAGGATGCATCCCAGCTGAACGGGGCCAAAAAGTCGGGTCCCTCAGTCCCATACAAAGTGCGTGAAGACCTGCGGAGGATACAACCCGTCAGCATATGATATGTCCAAAAGGCCAATTACGCGGCTTACGCCACATCCCATCGACTTGGGACTCGCATAAGCTTTTCCATTCTGGTGGGACGGGTCAAAATATTGTCAGCTCGTTGGGGATGAGAGCATGGGCGTGCCGTGGATGTTGGAGCCCTCTTGGCGTCCATCCTGAGATAGGCCGTCATGCAGCAAAGCTAGCTAGCTAGCTACAGCAGGGTTCCAACCAGGGAGAACTCTTCTGGAGTCGTACAGTACATATTAAAATCCAAAAATGATAGGTCCCACTGTACAGTTTACAGAAACTCTGTCAACTCTTAGCCTTCAGAAAAATATGGTGAATCAAATCAATTGGACCTGTCTGCAGCGAATATCCGATCATCTGTAGTCGAGAATCATTGCGTCAAAGACAAGTGTTCCTCAAATGAACTTCTAAACTGGATCAACAGAGAGACCAGTTGACGGATCTTGCAGACGAGTCATGTCATTCCCAGCATCTTGTTTAACTTGCACCTATAATCTGTCCCAGCTGAGTGTACTGTGACTGATCACCAAATGTAAGCCCATCAAGATAGATCTGTTCCTGAAAAGATTTTTCTTTATCTCTCTCACGGCATCATGCAGCCGTATTTGAGCCTGAGGCAGTTCCTACACATAATAGATGCATGGAAAGACCCACTGGTCGAATCTGCTATCCCCTATACATATGTGCATGAAGCATCGCCAGCATCCCCTCGTGGTGAAACCTGCAGTAGCCCATCTGTAGATTCCTCATGTAGAGGTTTCAGCGTAATTGGGAACAAAATCATCTTGAGTACAGATGACGTATTGATATTCGACAAAGAAAGTATATTGGATGCCATTGGTAAACATTTGCTGCAGACAAGAATACGGATGTTACTTCGACTGTCAAAGACCTGTGCTTGCCCTCGATCCCATTACCAAAGCTTACAGACGGGCTTCTTTTCGGGGCAATTGAATGCATCCTTGAATTCCCGAGAGTTCGCCATAGTTTCCTGCTTAAATGTCAGTGCCAGAGCCCCAAGAAACCAAAATCAGACGGAAATCATGTGGAAAAACGCTCAACTAAAGGGAATGAGCTACTCACAATGATTCTCGCTGCTTTAGGAGCATGTGGGTCATTATAGATGGCCTCTTCCGCTGCCTCTTTCGTGATCTTGCCACACCACCAGTTGGCGTAGGAGATGAAGAAGAGTTGGTCCTTGCTAAAAGCAGCCAGTCCAGGGATGAGAGGATCGGGGGATGCCTCGTCACGCTTCTTCCAAGCATGGAAGGCCGCCGTGAGACCTCCAGCATCCGCAATATTTTCACCTAGCGTGAGACGGCCATTCACGTGGAGAGGCTCGTCTCCAGTCCCGATGACAGTGAAATTGGAGTATTGGTCGATGAAGCACTGCGCTCTGTCTTCAAAGGCTTTCACCGTTTCGTCGTCCCACCAGTTGGTGTAATTTCCGGTCTCGTCATAATGCCGACCAGTTGAGTCGAATGCTGGCATACTTGTCAGTATTTCTCCTCGATGCAATAACTCCCCACTTACCGTGCGAAAGCTCGTGGCCGCTCACTGCGCCGAACGCTCCGTAGGCCAAATAGGCCGGGGCAGAGGGGCCGTAGAAAACTGGAGGTTGCATTATTCCTGCGGGGAAGACGATCTCGTTGCCAGGAGGATTATAATAGGCGTTCACCGTAGGGACAGTCATTCCCCACTCATCTCGATTTGTTGGCTTTCCCAACTTTGACCATTCTTTGCGAACGGACCATTTCGCAGCGGAAAGCTCGTTTTCGAAGAATGATTCATTTGAAATCTTGAGGTCCTGATAATAATTCTTCACATCCTTCGGGTCCAGAACATTCGGGCTCTTGGTTGGGTAGCCGATCTTCTGGACGATATTCTCAACCTTTTTAATGCCCAGTTTTCTCACGTCTGGGGATATCCACGATGTCTGGTCCAAAGTGAATACGAAACGCTCCTTGATATCTGACACAATCTGATCACCAAGCTCCTTCGAGCCCTCAGGGAAAGATCCAAGGACGTAAAAGCGGCTCAAAATCCAACCGAGATCATTATCCATCAGCCTGATACATTTACGCCATCTTTCCTCAGTGGCTTGTGAATCTTTACCTCGCAGCTTGTTGTTGAATTCGCGGATAGGCTTGATTGATGGATCTTCAATGCTGTCAGAGTATCTCTGGATAATCTTCCACTTGAAGAAGTTCTGGACTGTCTCTCTGGACGCCTCTCCCAGGATGTCAGACAGCGCTTTCATGTATGATGGAGACCCAACGATCAGCCGATCAGTCTCGAAGCCAGATGGCGCAAGAGCGGAAATAATGTCGGAGAATGCGACTTCTGGAAGAAGCTCTGAAGTCTCTTTGACTGTACGCGGGTTATAGTATTTGGTGACGTCCTCTTGGCTCTGTGTGTCTGGTGTTACATCTGCGAGCTTCTTTTCGAATGCCACAATATTACTCGTTGCACGCTTGAGTTCACTGTCAGTAAAGCTTGCAAGAACTTGCTCGACCACTTCATTGTAATAGGCGACGAGTTTCGTATTATTGTAATACTCTCTTGCAGGGAGACCAAGCTCGCGAGGAGGGGTGATGAAGATTGCGACGGAATCGGGGTCACGATCATCGGCCTGATAAGATTAGCCACATATTGAGACAGTCAATAAGAGATGGTTGCTCACCGAGACGGATGGAGTGACCAATGCTTCAATGCCGGCTTCGATAAGGTATAGCAAAGCCTCTGTCAAATTCTTCTTCGCATCAAGTATCGAAGTTGAGCTTGTTGAATAGATATTCTCCAATTCAGCCAGCATCTTCTCTAATGGCTTCTTGCCACGTTCCCTTATTGTCGATTCATCGAGACAAGCACCATACGCCGCCTTCAGCTTCTCAAAGTTGTCTGCATCATCTGAGCCTTTTGAAGTTGAATAGGATGTCCCTAACGCTTGCGGGGGTTGAGAAGCCTCAAGAATGTGTCGAAGCTGGGTCTGGGCGTTCTCAGCCATGATAGTCCCAGTAAAAAGAGAGCTTTGGTCGGATCGCATATCGTGGCGCTCTCTCCACCCCCCACAGACATACTGGTCGAAGTTGGTGCAGGGGTCGATTTTAGCATAGTTCGGATCCAGGTTGTATAGAATTTCGGAGGCTGCATGCACGCATTCAGGAGATTGACATAGTGGAGGGGCTTCGACGTGTGGACTTGGGGTTTCGACGGAAGTATCTAATGTCCAAGAATGGATTAGCAAGAGACAATAGAGTCGAATAGGGATAACACTCACTTGGCAGTCCTGTCCAAAGGTAATAGCAGATCGAAGTCACACACAAGATTGAGAAAATGGTGCATCTCGTCCGGGATCGCCAGGTCCTTATAGACCTACAGCGTATAGTCCTCAGTTGACCCTGAGGACCCTCATCAAAGCTAGCTTGAACCCCCTGGGATTCCCTAAGACTATAGAGCGGCTGCCCTTTCTCTGAATTTGAAGTGAATAATTTTGCAGACTGCATTGAGTCACTGTATAGTTACATCAGCATTATGGGCCACTTAAGATGCACTCACTGTACCTGGTGATCTGACCTTGACAGGGGTGACCCAGCCATCATGTAATGCTGCAGGAGGCGCTCATCCAAGAAGCTCCCAAGCAGTTTCAGTCAACACACGATGACTTATTGATATATAAAGTAATTTGAATGCCAAACTGGGTGAGTTGCAGTATATAACTTGGTGAGCTGATGAGCTGAAGTGCACCACAGCTGGTTCTGAAAGCCAGGAAGCTTACCCCAGGTTTCAGTTGATAGCGTCACATCATCACATGTCCCCATAATGATGAATCAGCCATTTCCCTAACTAACTAACTTAACGTAATCGGACACCGAGCGAGCCGCGACACCGAGCGAGCCGGCGAAATCCCC
>JSYV01000722.1:0-13122 GCA_000787455.1 Evansstolkia leycettana | reverse complement strand
CAATTGCTACTAAATACTAGTACGCTAGCTTTGAGAGATCCCAGGGTGTGACAGCTAGCTGAGAATACAGGTCCAAAAGACCAGCTGGGCCGTCACACGACCCAGGGTTGACCTTCAAGGAGCACTGGAAGCGAGCGATTGCCAAAGCGGGGAAGAGCCTGGAAGCGCTGCGAGGGCTTACTGGTTCGACCTGGGGAACATCCCTTATGGCAATTCGGCAGGCCTACCAAGGGGTGGTCATCCCACAACTGCTTTACGGAGTAGCAGCATGATACCGACCTGGCCGGGGCGAAATGCCTGCGAAGGCTCGCAATAAGGTGGTACGGCAGTTCACCACCATACAGCACCGAGCGGCGGTGATCATTAGTGGCGCTTTTCGAACTACTGCGGTGGAAGCACTCAATGTGGAGCTCTAACTGACCCCGATGAAGCTCCAGATGGAACGTGTGGTCTACGAAACGGCGATCCGAATTCGAACCGGAGTCCCGATTGGTATACCGAGCGGGGTCCTACATAGGCGACCATATAACCAGGTAAGGAAGAGCGGACGATCACCACTGGAGGCACTCGCATGGAAGAAGGGCGGATGCTTGAAGGCTCCCCCGGACTCTGTTGGCGCAGAGTGGGAGAGCCGACGAGCATTCGTCCAGGCGCCTGCCATGGCGCCCCCAGAGGCGATCGCCAAATGGAGTGGTGATCTTCTCCGACAGCCAGGCAGCGATCAAATCGCTCCGCCGCCCTCGGATGGTCTCCGGGCAGGCGACCCTTCGGGAGATCCTCGCCGACCTGGCATGGTGCCGGGAGCGAGGCATTTCGGTCGAGATCCGCTGGATCCCGGCCCACGAAGGGGTCCCTGGCAATGAGGCGGCGGACCGGGCCGCAAAGGAAGCCGCATTGGGCGGAACGGGAGACCGATTGACCATCATGGCCGCTGCGGCCAAGCGGGCCATCCAAAGCCGCATAAAGGACCTTTGGGGACGGTTGTGGCGGAAGCTGCGCGTAGCTGGCCCGACCAAGCGGTTAATCGAAGTCCAACCAAATCGGCAATCCGGTACTGGAAGGGTCTTCGAAAGGCAACGAGCTCAGTGCTCATCCAGCTGCGGACCGGAAGATCGCGCTCAATCATTACCTATCGCGAATCGGGGTCCGAGAGACTGCTGAATGCGGCTGCGAGCTCGGGAACCAGACAGTAAGGCACATCCTGCTCGAGTGCCCGCTCCTCGCGGAGCTCCGACGGGAAATGTGGCGCAAGATCGATGATAGGAGGGCTCCAACGACTAACCTTAATACGCTGCTATCGGAGCCGAAAGCAGCGCCGTTTATAGCGGATTTTATGCTCAAAACGGGGTTGCTATCCCAGTTCCAGGTGGTGGATCCGGGGGCAACGGGCACGATCACTGCGAACGACGAACACGGGCAAATGGCTTGATCACAGTAGGAGGCGCAAGCAAACCATCAAGGCATCCAGGCTCGCCGAGATGGACGAGCATCGAGATCGGTATCAAGACCATCGATGGGCGATGCGAGGCGGGGGAGAAAGAGGAAGAGAGGGCGATCGGTGCTGGGTGAGCGGCAGATCGATCTGATGGTGCTATGATCGATCCAGATCGACGATGCAGAGGGTGAGACAGACGGTTGGCGGCGATAGGTGCGGTGCGAGGCGAGATGAAGCTGGTGATGCAGATTCTTCGATTCTCGCGGAGGGGAGCGATCCCCGCCGCACAATGACTCGGCAGCAGGCTCTGCCGGATCATAGTTATTCCCCTGCGAGCAGCGCTTGGAACAGCCTGCATGGCGGACATGTATAGAGAGCTCGCTAGGACAGGTCAATTGAATTCTACTACTACTACTACTACTACTACTACTACTACTACTACTACTACTACTACTACTAATGGAGGGAGAAACAGCAATCGATCTCGTCCACAGTCAGTCAACGAAGGCTATAGAACGAAAACGTACACTCGAACATCTACGCGTCGTGTGTAGTCCGAAGAAAGCTTTGGTACCGTGTGTGATGAACCCAATCTTATTGGCTATGAAGCTAGATCAAGCTGACGAGAGAAAGGGAAAATAGCCAGAATCGCCGGCTGTTGTGGACACTAAGGGCAGAAGCGAACGAACAAACAGTGCAAACACGGTCACGTAGACGGTATCGGAAACCAGAGTATCACACCGTGTACGTAGGAGAGAGAATGAGATACTTGGGCTGCAAACTGGGTTCTAGCTCACGACGACCGAGAAAGCCCACCCAGGGAATTGGCCTGTCAGCCTGTCAGAGAAGCAATCAAATCTTCGTTCGAGCTTGCTCAGCATCTACCCCGTACTCGGCGATAGCAAAAAGCCCTCCTCGTCTCGAGCCTCCCCAAAAATCCCCGAGAGGGCAGCCTCACAGCCGGCAAGATTAATCCTTCGAAACGACGAAACCCCACAATATCCTGAGCAAGTCTAAATAGTTTAGGCGTGGGACGCCTAATCTCCACTTCTACGGAGTAGTGAGGACGGTAATGATAGTTGTGACAACGAAGGGCAAAAAAAAGAAAAAAAGAAAAGTGACTCCTTACAGCCTCCAACTGGTCAGAGCAATTTCTGACCACAAAAATCTGCGCTTTGCCGGTTACCAGACACTCAATGCCTCGATGGCAAGCTTCCTAATAGCGGTAGCCATGAGTCCTACGTTCTTTGTGTCTGCAGGGATGTCGTGTCCTTTGCTGTGCACCACCAGCGTGGATTTCGAGGGATCACAGAGATGGTGTAGCGCGATGGAGTACGGGAAGAGAAAATCCTTTGCGCCCGCAATACTGACGGTGGGAATTCTGATGTATCCGCCCAGGTCCTCGTCGATTACAGGTTTCTCGCCGGGATCCATGCGAAACGGTGGCAGGGAATTGATGAAAATTGCGCAGCGAAACAACGGTGGCTCGTTCGGGTACATTTTCGCATGGTGGATGAGAAACCCAGACGCTAATGTTCCGCCGTGCGAGAAGCCAAGGATGCCATCAAAGGGGCCTTCCTCCTCGACGGTGTCGTAAATGAGCCGGTACGCGTCGATGACCGACTCGTTCGTGTCTGAAAAGGACAGCGGAAACTTGTAGTAGCTCCAATATGGGCCGTCGTAGAATCCCGCTATTCCCGGACCCGGTTCGGATTCAACATCGCCTTCGACAAAATGGAATGTCGCTGTGTTATCCCGTTGCAGTTCGGACATCAAGGCACCTTTCCGGGGAAGAATGAGCTGGTGGACGCCATGAACGGGGATTTGGCACATACTAAGCTGTAACCGCAGGATCTAGACGCAGCGGAGTGAGCCACACGAGCATATGATTTGATCGAGTCTCGTTCAACGGAGAGCAAACATGGAGCGATTTGTCCTCGACTGACCTTCTCGCTGGTGCCCCAACCATGCAGACAGAGGAACTGGAGAGGCATTTGGTGCTTCTGGGCTATTTTCTCGCGGTCCACTGCAGCTTTGTCCCAAGAGGTTAGTTGGCGCGTTTCGTGGCAGAGGCTATCGGAATTGCGTATGGGACCGTTTCAGATTGGTGGAGAGGAGAAGTGCAAATGAACGAGCAATCAGTTTTCTAGACCGCTTCTTATAACATGCTAAGTTTCCGTTCAAGTCTAAATGATAGCGTCTTTTCTTCCCAGCCACTTGGTTGCCAGAGCGAATTGCATCGGATCGGTGAATTTCCAGAGCACGGGTTGACTGTGGTGCTTCCTCTCGAAGCCCAGTTGAATGCATCGAGTAATTAGCTACTTTCGTTTTTGGAGAAGCTGCCAACTACGTCCTGGCATCCGTAGGGAACAATTCTTGGAAATTTCCCGTTGTCAATGTGGTTTCTGCGGATAGACGACAGGATGGAGAGATGCAATCAACAAACGCAACCATCGTGGCATCTTTTCCCAGCAAAGCTGTTGACCCTTTTTCCCGTTGCTTTCTTTCTGTTCCAGACCAGTACGGTCCCAATAATTAAATTTCCAATCAAAACTCGGAGCAACAAAAGGGAGAAAAGAAACGAATTGTCTCTGGTCTGGACCCAATCGATCTGCAGTCGACTTCTTGATAGTCATCAATGCGGGAGCGAACGATCGAATCGGATGCGACGCAGTATTGTCCCGGAGCTACGACACTGCTCTGAAGTCTTGGTTGCCTCGTAGTCGGTTATCTCGTAGCTTAGTGCACACTGCAGTGCTGGTACAGGGCATTTCAAGGCTGAGAGCCCGAGACGGACAGCATCCCATCGTGAGGAGACTTCGAAGCGCGAGTTGATCCCGCAATTACTTGACCATCCCCCCGTTCTCAATCCTTGAGCCCGTCATGCTGGAAACCAACCTGTTTGGTACTCAAATGCAGGGGGCTTGGAGCATCTTAGACTCGAAACCTGACAGCACTTCGCAGGAGCAAACTCAATGCCCGACAAGCTTATCGCCGCATCGCTTCACTTCCAAGTTCCCCTGAGTCTTCACCCTTGTGTGGAACCCAACGAATTGCCAGTCATCGTAAGTCTGTATCTGTCAAGTCCCCACCGTGGAGCCGTCAATCTGCAGTCTGGATTGTCCAGGAGAAGTCCGTCCCCGCATAGGCGGAACTGCGGGACAGTCGCCATCTCGGTCAGAAGCAGAGATGAACGGCAACCCAGTGACCTTTTGCGATTGGGCAATACAATTGCAGAAAATTGCCCTCGATTCCCCCGACGTGGGCCTGTTCCCACAGTGGCATGGACAAGAGCGCCTTCGTGCTCCAAAGCTATCCGCCTGGCTCATGACTCAGGCTCACGCAGCTGGCTCTTCGTCAACGCATGGATAACAGCCACAATCTCTGACCCATTCGGCGTATATCTCGAAGGATCATAGAGACGCGAACGCGTCTGCTGCGTTTCACTCAGGCTGTCTCGCGCGGGACGAACGCGTACCTCGCGCTGGCCCTCAGGGTGGTCTTGCGCTCGACATGGATGATGGCTGCTCGACAGTCGGTTCAGGAGGTACGAAAGGAAATTCAGGAAGCTGGAGACTTGTCTCGATATGAAAGTCGCAGTTATAAGTTGCCAGCCAGACTTAAAACGGCCTTGTTCGTCGAGCTTCCTCGAAACTTCTTTCACATCTCATCATCCAGCCTGATGCTCGATCTCGTCTGTATTTCTTCGTTTACCCAGGCCTCTGCTACTTCCCCTTTTTTTCCCCTTTTTTCTTTCGAAGCTTCTTCCAGAACCTCGCTATCCATCTCTGCCTTGATATCGTTCATCATCCTGAAAAGCTATATCACTCACTCTCCGTTGCTAAGACCTTGTCAGTCTTCACACGAGGAATCTTCTGACTAGGGCGATACCGACCAGCGTTCGCCAGAGGAACAATCTGTTGGATCTTGCTCGTACGCATCCGTCAAGTGGCTGATGTTGTTCCCGATTGACTGGTGACCTGACAGGAACTGATTTGTCCAGGAGCCTTGCGCGCCGAGCTTGACTGTCCCTCCCGATACCGCTGCATAACAACTTTCAGTTCCATTCGTCTACTAAAACCGTATGACGGAAGCCCACAATGCGCGCAACACGGGAAGAGATCTATGTCTTCCCGTTTAAGGGGAACGAGACTGTTGAAGAAGCCACCGAATTCATGGATAGCGTTAAGGAAGAGACCATTCGAAACTTCGGGCGTACTAAATACTGGAAAAAAGGCTACATCAAGAGATTGATGTTGAGGGACAACCTTGTGGGCAAGGCCGAAGAGTGGTTTGCGAATCTGCCGAAACGTATTCGAAAGGATTGGGAACTGTTGGAAGAGGCGTTCATGCAAGAATATGCGAGATCGGCCGAGCAGACTGGCCACAACATGCGAAGCAGTGGTAGAAGTAAGCACTGAGGGCGATTCGACAGGAACCAACGCCCTCGAATCCTACTTTGTGGCCTGCAGACTTCAAGACTAATATCCCAATAGACAGACCACCGAAGACGCCAAAATCACGCTGCAACGATGACAACGACGATGAGCCAACAACCCCGACCCCAGCGAGCCCTCCTCCGACGAAGAGGGCTGGAGTCAATAAACGAGCAACCAAGAAACGGGACCGCGCTCGCGTGTCGAAACGAACACCCCGGAAACTCCCTGCGCTGTCGGATTCCAAATCCGACGACGAGTCAGAGGAGGAGGCCACGATGTCCTCATCTTCGTCCTCGTCTTCGTCTGATGAGGAGGAGCCGATCCGCCCACCGAAGAGTGTGAAAAGACGACGGCCCAGCTCGAAGAAGCATCGTCTGGAGGAACCTGTTTCTCCTGCAACAAGTGAGCAGAGTATGGATTACGTCCAGATTGACGAGACTGAGATCCACACTACAATCAGAAAGAAAGGTCGTCACGATCGTCGTAGCTGAGCGCTCTCGCCATTCCCTTGGATCCGTGTTTCTCCTTTCAGCCATCCTGTCCGCGCACGATCACAGTTTCTCGTCTTTTTCCTCCCGACTGCCTTCTGCCCCGGCATTTTCCCTTGTAATACGAACTTCTGTCTTGCCTTGTCTTCACTGAGTTGTGTTAATGTAATTTATTGTTCTCTTACATAGTGTTGATAGTCCGCGTCAGTAATGGTTCGGTTTAGACTGTTGCAGCCACTCTTTGCAGTGTAGATGCACGTCGTACCATCGAATTACGGCATGAATCCTCTTAGGGTCTCATCTTCGACCTCCACACTGCTATCACTTCTCACTTTCATTTACCATAGGCTACACTGTTCCAGTGGCAGGAAAGGATCCGAAGACTGGTACATATCATGCCAGGGTCAACTGCCACTGCCTCTAGGCTTCGTTTCCTCGCTGCTTGATTTCCGCTGCAGATTTCCCCGAGAAGTTGGTACGTGTGGTCGCAGAAACTATTGGGATCGTACATATGTAACAGGTCAAACATTCTGTTTTGCACCTCCTCTCGTAACATCCCAATCGAGGCAAAGATCGATCCAGAATACTTGCCGTCCAATTCGAAGTTTTCGCGCTTCCCCCGGCCAGTCACTTTCGTGAACCAACTGCATGACTACAGTAAATTTCCAGGAGATGGACGTCCAGTGCGAGGTTTCGGCGATCTCTTCACGTCCAGGCAGAAATCCTTCAAGATCTTCCGTCGTCCATGCGCTTTGTGCCTGGTATCGACTATCGAGGCAGACAACGTGAGCGAGACGCGGGCCAGACAATCGCAGACACGGAGGCATCTTTGCCAAGGGCTATCAAGGAGATCACTCTACATTACCATCAAACACAGAAGCTGGAAAGCGAAAGAGAAAGGAATCATCGCCTTTGACCTGAACCCAACCGATCTTCAGTTGGCTTCCGACAGCGCTATTTCTGGTGGGCGAGAGCGAACCGTCGAATCGGATGCTTACTGAACTTTCCCGAAGCTGGATGTGCCATTTCGAATCCTTGGTTGCCTCGTCAGGCGGCGGAGAGCAGAGAAAGACATTATCGAAGGCTGTAACCTCTCGGGCCGTCAACGCCAGACGCCCGAGGGAGGACCTTCTATCGACTACGCGTACATCAAATCTTCCAAGAATGGTACCCAAAGATATTCCAAAAGGCTTGACGTCTACCGTAGTTGACATCTTTTCCGTCGATCGTGACAGCCCCCTGCCAGCCCTAAATTTCTGGAGCATACTTGCACTCGGATCACGACAGCAGTGGCAAACCCAATGAAAGACAATCTTATCGCCACATTGCTTGTGTTCATCTACCATTCGTTTGCTACCTGACGCCTGCAAGATCAAGCTCGATCCTAAGGCTGGATACGACTTCATCGGAGCTTCCTTTGAGGAACCCCCCAGCTGGGTTGATGGGAAGGTCCAACATTCAAAGTTGGAATAGCCATTGACTCACCCAGTCCTGTCGAACGAGATGAACCGGATGGTCGAAAAGTCCTTATCCACATTGCCAATGAACCAGTCTTCATGCGACCAAAGGCTAAAAGCGGCATTCGAAACATAAATCGCTAGGCTGGAGCTCGCGCTGGATCTGGTCAAAAAACGTGCGAAGGAACTCGACACCATCAAGGCTGAGTACGAAAGAAAAAACTTCAAGATCTTCTGACCGGGATTCAGCCTCACCGACATAAAGTTCGCCGAAAACTATGTCAACCTGCAGAACGAGATGCATCGTCAAGGAAAGATACCTATGTGGACCATTGGTCGTCCCCCACGAACTGTGAAAGAGAAGTCGACGATTCCCCAGCTCAAATCCAAAGACCGACCCTGCGAACTCGCGATCCCCAAAGAACTAGCGACATGGAGCCAGGCAATTCAGGCAATCACAAATAAAATCGCCAAGCTTACGGGCGCGTCCTCAGGAACTACCTCTACCAGCAAGGAACCTCTGATATCCGGGGCACTTCCAAGCCAACGGATTACCAGATCACAGTCACGAGTTCAAACTGATCAACGTGAGCCATCGGACACGGACAATAATCTTATGGTACAACTCGACACTTCCACGGATAATGCTCTTTACGCACCGCTAGATGCTGCGAAGGCTGCCAGATACAGACGCCGAGTAGCTTGTTGCTCTGATCGCGTGAAGCAAGTTGCCACAGAAGACCCAGAAAAGGTCCAGTCGCGGCCTCCGGAAGGCCTGTGATCCCTATTATGGTTACGGTCGGAGGTCCTATCACGATCCCTGCTGTGATTTCGTGGTCGATAGCAATCGCCTCTTGGTGCAAGATTCTGTTTCTTACGGGTGTTTCAAGAACGAGAATAATTTGAAGAATTGTAATTGGCCCTTGGTACATATCTGTCGAACCAGTCGTTCTTTCTCTGAATGACCTGGTCGATGAAACCAGCGAGTATGATGGTCTCTGTTGGTTCGGTCAGAGTCATCCTGCGACGGACGTCCATATGGTTGTAGGCAAGGCGGGTTTGGAGAAATTCAGTTGAAGCAACTCCGCTGCTCGTTCCATATATGACAACCTTTTGGATATAGTCGACCGGATCCACTCTCCTGTACACGTCGGCCAGGGTGTATTTGAGGTTCTCAAGGTCCCGAAGAGCCTGTGTGGGTGGTGCTTGGAAATGTGCTTCCAGTGCTTCACACCATTCTTCGATGCTGACTCCAGCACGACGGCCTAGTCGTTGCGAATGACCAAGTTCCTGGTTGTACCATGTGTCCGCTCGTCGCGACAGGCATTCATCCAGCCTGTTTCTCATGGATGCGACATCGGAAAACTCAGCCTTAACACGCAGACGATTGGCGAAGCTGTATAGCATATGCAGATGGGACCGGAACCGTCTCAGTGCGTTGATCTCTCAACGCAATCCAGACACCATTCCGATTGGGACGTTCCAGCGCAGAACGCTGCATCGAGATCCAGCATCTGTTTGTTCCTATCACCGACATCCAAGGGCACGTCAAACGCGTCTTCGCTCGGGTTTCCAGACTGTGTTCCCGGGCTCTTCGTGCAGCTGCAGTCCGGATAAGTTTTAATTCCGGGCGACATCGAAGGTGGCCGACCGCTGAGAAGCCCCGACAAGTCGATTGCTCAACTGGACGATCAGTCTAGCCCTCGTCGCTCTTGTCGTACATGGGTTCTCGTGCTGGCTCTGTGTCCTGCCATGATTTCCTTTGAGATTCACTTGTGTTGGTGACTTCGTGGACGGGTTTCAACCTTGTGTCTTCCTTGTCCGTCCTTCTGTGGGGCTGTGAACTCACTGGATCATGTACATCATGTCACGTAACATGATGGTAATTTATCGATCTTCTGATCTTCAACTCCCATCGCCGTTACTCCTGTAGTCGACACGGTGCTACTCGTTCAAGCAATGCATCTGAAGACGGCCATCATGCCTTGGCCAATTTCTCTGCCACAGGGATTCTTCTCCTCGCCGCTTCTCGCGGTCGTCACCCCGATCGCGACGGGAACTACGATCGGTGCCTCGACATGCCGTGAGCAGCTGCAACTGCAAAACACCATCTCTCTTTTGCGTGGTGATGCGTCTTTGTTGCGGACAGGAAGGAAAACCGATGACACTTACCGCAAGCTTCGTCAGCCTCCCCTCTATCCGCCATCATGGGCTTTTGGACCCGTGTGGACGATCCTCTACGGGATGGTGGGCTACGCGTCCTACCACGCGACCGCGGTCGGTTTTCCTCGCCCTCTGCGATTGTTCGAGACATGACGCAGACTTCCCAGATGCTAGCAGTACACGACACAACTGCTGCTGCTGGTTGGGAGCGTCGCCTGGCTGATGAATACCTGGTGGAAGGTCGATCGGGTTGCCTTTTGGCTGATGACTCCGTATCTGGGCTGGCTGGGATTTGCGACCTACCTCAATGCTGGAGTGGGTGTTTTGAACCACTGGACCATCCCGGGTCAGGAGCGATCGGGGTGATGTGACGGCGAGACAGAACCGGTAGCTGTAAATAATAAAATAATAGCATCATTATTTATTTCACGGAACACCAGTTGCTTGTGAATGAGACGAGCTTATCCGTGTCAGCTACTCCGTAGTTTGCCCCCAGACAATGGGTGGATCCAGATTGTCAATAAGGTTCGTGCTGCGCCTCGCAGGACTCTCAACCTCACTGCCACTCAAATTCAATTAAGCATCAGCTGAAACCTTCTTTCATTGTTGCATCGCAGACATGATTATTATTATTTATATCTGCCTGCCAGAGATGATGATCATGACTTAGCCACAAAAACATCGGGACAAGAAGCAGCGTTCGGACACACCACTGTGAAAGCTACCCCAAACTGCTTCTGGTGCTAGCTTGCCTTGGCGTGGATATATTAATGAGCATCGGCCGCAATGTCCAACGTTTCGCATTCCCTTCGCGTGACGGAGCGAATTCCCTCGATGTTCACTCCCGCCGACATCGTCTCCGCCCTCCATCACCATGCGAACTGCATCATGCTCCAAGTTATCACGACGGGCTACAAAGAGGTAGCCACGTCCGACGACGATGTCGCCGAAGATCCATACTTCCTTCCCCCGCAGAGCGCTCCCATCAAGTCCTACCTCGTCACCGAAGGTGTCATCATCATCCCCGGCATTGGTGACTGGGGAAGGATGTTCATCGAGTTCCCTGCTTGGTTCCAGAATACACCTCACGGAATGCGGAGTCGAGCGTTGGCGCCGATGGGGATTACCGTTCGGGCGGAGTGGTCGGTACAACGGGAAGCAACTGCAGAGGGATACGGATCCGAGCAGCCCATCGGTGATGATGGTTCGAGAGTGTCGCGGGCTACGCCCGTAGATTACTCGGCTTCGCCTTCGCCTCCGCTGATTGGTTCGATATGCTTGGTCACGTGACCATGATAGTTGATAGTCGCGTCTATCAGCGCGTAGGACCTCTTTCTTTCTCCTCCCAGCGAATCCTTTCTGTATGTATCTACTAGTTAGATAATAAAAGGCTTTGGCCCTCTACAGAGAGGATCAGTATGGATGCTAGTCGAGGATGTGAGCGTTGAGTGTGCGTGGTGGCTGATGCCCTTTGTGAGACGAAGCATGGAGGCTGCGCATCGGGACATCTGCCGGCGCCTCATCGAGAAGTTGATCAGGGAACGGAGTGGAGAGAACGGAGATGGCCCGTGGTGATCCCTCTTGACCGCAAGATTATCTGGCCGCGTTCAGCCCGTTGATCAGTCGATTCAATTTGTGATGTGGAGCCTTTGCCTCGAGGAGGTAGGCATGTCGTCCACGCGTAATGGAGGTAGTTAGTATTCCTCTTGTAAAACGCAAATGACGGAAGAAGAAGAGTCTATTCGAGATGAGAATTATAAATGTCACAGGAGTTTTCACAGTACAGCACAGTGTGAATCACAAGGAAGATACAATTCAGCGTAATCTCCCCCATTTTCAAGGCTCCTTTGGAGTCATAGAAATCTCTAATACCAGTACACCTTGAGTACGGACTCTGTAGCATGACATCTAAAAGCGTTTCGGCCATCAGTTTATGTCCAAGAGTCCGAGGATGAAAGGCTTGTCCTGTAGATGCGGATGCACCATCCAAATTGGAGTAAATCTCGAATTGATCATTTGTCCAGGTAACGGTGAGATTCATGAGAGAATCAGTATCGCTCTGCTGGGTGAATGTATTCACGATTTCCGCAGCAAAAGTAGCGTTTCTAGCAGCCTCAGTGGCCCAATCGCACCACATCGCCTCGAAATCATTTGGATCGCTTAGATCGCTGCTGCATGTAGTTGGGTTGACAGTGATGGTACACACACCGTCCGCAAGCGGGGGGACAGATGGCTGTGACAATGAGCTTGATCCATGCCAGGAGGCCATTGGACTTCATTATCTTGCCTGATAAGCCAGAAGTAGTGCCTGACGCCCTGTCTAAATTGAGATGTTATCTATCTATTGGTGTCTTCCTCGTTCCAGGAGGGAGCATTGATCCTGGGCTTTGGTTGCTGCTGCTGCGCCGCAATGAGCGACCAGTTCTATAAATACTGCAACACATCGTGCCGCCTTCTCCCCAAAGACGTTCGCTCAAGGCTCTACCAATTTGTCCCTGCTCTTATCTGATACTTGTCCTCTATTTATTCACAATATAACACCGTACAATTCGAAGAGCACTGTTTTATCTACAATGAGAACGACGACCACAAGAGCTGGTAGCCCTGCCGCAACAGATCCTCTCCATTCCAGGCTGGCCCAGCCTCTGACCGTCTTCCGTTGAAAGAGAGGCTACAAACCTGAGTTCCTCGGATCCTCGCTCTACTACGGGAATAATGTGTGAAGCCAAGTGCTTGTGCGAGTTGTCTGCACATCATTGTCTTCTCGTCGGTGTCCATTGTTGGCTGGTGTGGGTTGACCAAGTTGTAGAATCAACGTCTCCTCTTCTTTCGCCTGCACGTTGTCTCCTGGAACACAATAAAAGCAAAAATTCACGCGGTCAATCTAACAGGATACTTTGGCCTTTTATGCCATTTTATTTAGCGAGACTTTTGCTCGGTCCTGCCTAAGCCCCTGCCACGGCCCCAGCCTCAGGCGTGCAGCCTTGTCTCCTGGTCCCCGTCGTGGCAACCTGCCGCATTGCAGCTGACCTTGCAGAGATTTTCATAAGGAGAGTAGATTCAGCCTTCCTCAATGGCTTTACCATTTATATTTACTTTCATAAAAACACAGTTGACATACGTAGAACGCAATCAAAGCG
>JSYV01000721.1:0-80907 GCA_000787455.1 Evansstolkia leycettana | reverse complement strand
TGACACTCAGGAACTCTAGCTACAGGTCAGGCTATCTACAGGTGCATAGACAGGACATAGCTCGAAGAGCTACAAGCAGGATGGCGGATCAGTGTGTGAGATATCCTCGGTCTGAATCACGTGGGCGGTAAGGCCTCAACCAGCACCTCAGGCAACGCCTTGGCTGGCACCGTGACACTGCGTAGCCTACATGCTGTGAGATGCATTCTGTTATTAGAACGCGAGGTTCCCATGCCTCTACGCTCGTCTGAAGTCATTGAAAGAGATGGGTTGAATTGACTTGTGGCGTTTATATTTCTACATACATCAGGATCAGCTGCTCAGGATATCTTATGACGTGTTCTAAAGAAAGGTGATAGACAAGATTCCTAAAAGACCCATTAGTAGGTGAACTGTTGCCTCTGTGATACTTCTCATGTCTTACTGTTTATGCATGATATTGTGCACTACAGACAAACTATATTATCTGAAAATAACAACCCAGCTTTGAATACAGACTGTATATTAGCGCAGAAAATAAGGCTTATAGGTTGAACTTCAAAGGGATTCAAAAAGGGTTAATTGCTTCTTGCCACATAGCTAGAGAAGCAATGGAAGACAGAGTACGGGGATGGTTAGGTCCCAGTACCGTCTTCTGAAGTGTGATACAATTGGTCATCACTCATTTGGATGGCGGCAGAAACATCCTGCCCCATTCCTTTCCGCATGAGAGCCAGATTGTTCATGCACCTGAGGGTATCTGGATGCTCTGGTCCTAGCACCCTCTGAGAGATCTCCAGCACTTGCACCTCTAGCTCTTCTGCCTCCTTCCATCGTCTCTGATTCCTGTATGTCAATGCCAGGTTTCCCATGCTGGTCAGGGTGGAAGGATGCTCTGGTCCTAGCACTCTCTTCCGGATCTCCAGCACTTGCACCCCTAGCTCTTCTGCCTCCTTCCATCGTCCCTGCTTTCGGTATGTGGATGCTAACCAAGCCTGACTAGTGAGTGTCTGTTGGTGTTCTTCACCAAGCCTTTTTTTCTCCTCTCTGCTACCTCTTTCAATAATATCTCCGCTTCGTGATACCTCCCGTCACTAAAAAGGCATTGACCAACTTTTTGTACCAGGTCCTCCCTTTCCTGTGTTTCATTCTGGAACTCCTTACTCTGTAGGATAAACTGGGCGTGAGGCATGTATTCCCGCCACAGCATCCGATTTTCATGATCATCATCCGGGAAAATTTCGATCAATCGAGCTGCCATCTTGACCGTCCGTTGCTTAAGTAAATTTTCTTTCTTAACCAGTTCCGCATCGCAAGATGCACGAGTCGGTGAAGACTTAGAAACTGATTTGCTGGTTGGATTGTGATGAATGAGTAAGCTCTTAGGAGCCCTAAGGCGTCTTGTTGCTTGATCTGTGAACTGCCTTGTGGAAGAAGTGACAGTGGGATCTCCCGTGGATCAATGCAAGACATTAATGATAGAAAGTCTGCAGCTAAACTGTTCAGTGTCCGGATTTGATGAAAAGAAATGAGCCATGTGACAGCCACTGGATTCTGGATCTCTGTATATCTCCATTCATCTTCAAATTCTCGACTCAGTAATTCAATCGTGTCATCCTCCTGTTCATGTAGGAGTGAGAAGTAGGTCGCTAACGATATCCCTGTTTCGTTGATATAAGCTGCGGCCTGGGTAATAGCCAATGGCATAAAGCTGAGTTCGCGCAAAAGCAATCCAGTGGTTTGATGATCGTCGACAAACTCTTTTTGAATCAATGACACTCTCAGCAGATCCATTGCCATACTCTTGTCCAACTCAGGGATTGTAATCACGTCTGGTCCTACCAATTTAGTAGCCAGCTGTTGGTTGCGCGTGGTGAACAAAATGTGGCCTTGTGAGCTTTGCGGGAGGTAACTCTTCAGGGCAGAAGATGCACCCCTCGATGTCATCCACATGTCCATGCCGTCTGCGTTGTCGAAGATCAGTAACCACTGGCCCGCAGCTTCTTGGCTTAAATAAGCTTGTATCCGTGCCTTCGCATCTGCTGGCGTCACATCTTGCAATCCTATTTGTCTGCTGATACTCATGTATGCTTGTTCAACGCTTTCTAAACTGGTTGATGCGATCCAAAAAATCGAGCAGTCTGGGTGGTCACCCTTTACTTGAAAGGCAAACTCTAATGCAACCTGAGTCTTGCCTACACCCCCAAGACCACTGATCGCAGTCTTTCTCGACTGCCCCTGAGCAAAAACCCGACTCCTCAGGTCCATGAGTTGAGGCTGACGACCCACGAACCGTGGATTCCGATCGAATGGAACCATCCATAACCCTTTAGGTGCTACATTGATAAGATCAGTACCAGGAACACGATGAAATGTGCATATTGGTTGAGTCTACATACTGTTTGAATTGGCACGACTGCCGATTACTTCACAATGCTCAGTCAGGTTCACAGGGGTCTCTGATAGTAGTTCCTTCCCATATGCAGCTGCCGTGATCGCCGCGTACTCTTGCCATTGTTTGTTCTTATGCGAGTCGGCATAGTCGCAAATTCCTCGGATCGCTAAACAGGGAAAGTGATCCATTAATCCAGCTGCTTCCATCTCGAAGCATAGAATACCAAGCTCCCGCGCCAGTCGGTCCCGGGTTTGGGCATGCTTCATCACTTGGTTCCCCGACGCGATGAGACCGTAATGCACTTGTGGATGACTGACAGTCCGTGGTTTTCGGGGAACCAATCGGCTGCGGTCACAATCCACACATTCCGCGGTCAGTCCGACGTGATCGTACGCCGAATCGAAAAGCTGATCTTGGTCACAACCAGGATACGCAAAAAGTAGGATAATTCTTGACCACATCTGCTAGAATCCGCGGGATTTTGTTCACATTGATCATATGATTAGACTGCACGTTGGCAATCGCAGTGAGAAGGGCCGGTGCCGGCTTGCTTAATGTACCCGTCCGTTCAAATCGGCCTCCAGCAATGGTTTTGCCATAGTCATATTGCACCACCCCGCTGGAACTACCCATTGGCTGACTGACCACGACTTCTCCCAGTCGGATATCAGCAGATATATTCGGGACACCACCGCCGATTCCAATCATCAGCCCGAACCGGATAGAATGGAAGGTCGACAACATCTGCTCTGCCACCACTGCAGCGGAGGTAATACCATAGACACCAGCTGGTAGGCACGCGATCACCACATTATGTCCAGCGATCTTTCCGAGGGCGTATGTATTGTGATCGTGTCGGGGCTGCGGTAGCTTAGGATGAACTTGATCGAGCATGAGCTTGGCAGCCGCCATTTCCAGTGGCAGCGCGCAGATCCATCCAACCGTGTTGGAGTCAGGGAAGATAAAAGAGCTGCTATGCCAATCTATGTCCAGGGGATAGATTAAGCTTCAAATAATCATACCGGATCAGCAGAAATCTTCACGCAGATTTTGACGATCAAGCATTCATCGATGCGCAAGCAAGTAAGTGGCTAGAATGAGGAGAGATCCGAGACATATATCATGGGAAATGGTGGGGCTGGGGGCGAGGCTGAATGCAGGGCTGTATCGTTCTAAGCGCTTAGACATTACAATCAAGCCAATCGTCGTTGAAGAGGAATGCCAGAATTAATAGGAGAACGAACCTGTGAGCGAGACTAAAAATCAAGATCATAATGCTTGATAGGGATGATTCTACATGCTAGAATCTGATCCTTGAGATTTACCAGAGGAGAAAGCTATTTGAAAAGAGCCAGTATTGTTTCTTCGGATATGTCGGCGAGAGGAGGCGAGGTTAGGTTATCGTTCCAGATGACCAGAGAGGCCGAGCAGCTGAAAAGTTTGCATGGATGGTGGCTTTGTTGGGAAGAAAAAGTAAACATATAGATAGGCTAATGAAGCACCCTGCTCTCGATCCAAATGACCCCTTTGTACTCTTCGAGCAATTATCCTGATGGCTACTTCAATTATCCCCTGGAAAACCTTGCTTTTGAACAGACAGCGATGGACCCCAGATACATCATTGTTCCTGCAGAGTCACCGACGGATGAACTTCTCGGAGCAGTAGAAGCGGCCATTTCTACGTCTGGCCTCACGAGCCTTCGTCAAGCAGCTCTGATCGCAGAGGTGTCCACTGTCTGGAGTGTGGAAGTGATATATATGAAAAGATCTATATGAGAGATTTCTACATTATGGAGCAGATGGATATCAGTATCTCCTCTTACTTTGAGTTCTAACTGACTTGTCAAGTCCTCAAAGAAGACGCTTTCTTTAATGATATGGTTGTTCTTACAAAGAAGCGAGGAAGGTCAGTCCAAAGTTGATGGTTTGGGTCTCCAATCTACGGAGTAAAGTGGATTGATAAAGTTATCGCAGGCCCTCTGAGAAAGGCTTGGTCCTGAAAATGGGCTATTTTGCATTGTACCTGGTTCGCACAAAATAACTGCTAGCAAAGTGAAATATCATAATCTCAGTTTACCTTAAGCTAAATCCACTCCTTATAATGTCTGCTACTCTGACTATAGAATATCTAGAGAGTGGTGGAGGTGCAGGGATTTAGCAAGCTGTGATGCCGCCAGCAAAATGTAAGTAACTGTGCTAAGTCTCACTCGATAACCAGGATTCAGTGTGTGGGAGACAGGGACTTTCTAGTATACTCTCGCGCCTGACAGCCCTACAAGACTTCTTAGGCTTTTCTATCACTACATTCAGCCAAGATTCTCCAAGGAACACCTGAATGATGCTGCATTTTTCCGAATCACTTGCTTCTGTGTGAAGCTTTTGAATACTGAGGTGATCCATACTAGTATGTATGTCTGTGTGCAGGAGATAATCGTCTCCTGCCACTGGTACCATCCACACCACTTTGTTCTTGAGTTTTGAGTTCTTTTGCTGCACTTTCAAGCGATGCCAGTGCCTTTCCCATCCTTTTCTGCTGGGTAGCTCGCCCAGAGGAGGAGAGCTGATTGGTGGTCTTCGTATCCCCCTTTATACCTTTATACCCACAATACATATCTTCTTCGATGGTAGCTTCATAACTTGAGTCTGAGCGTCTGTCACCCATTGCACCAAACTATTACTAATGCCTGGACAGCTGTGGATCGATGGTGACTGTTGAAATTAGAAATCGTATAACCAACTTATCTTGAGGAAGACTCACTTTCCAAAAAATCGTTGCTCAATTTTGTTTTTCTATACAGATATATACTACGGACACCGTTGTCACTTTAAGAGCAAGTTGTAGTTAGCGTAAGGATCAGAGACGTGCCTTCACGGTATCGTAGAAGCTGCACGGTGCAATGAGGAGAAAAGCGAGGCTAGGCTCATCGGTGTGGTAGCATCATTGTATTTACGAGGTAGCTAACCATTTATTTACCCCTCATGGAGATTCTAGGCCGCACAGCCTTGCGGAACCACAGGAAGCGCAGATAGTGGGATGACATACATCAGTTATCGAAATGTTGTAGGATTGGGTGACCTACGACTCGCCTAGCCATGGACCAGGCAGTTACCTGACGTTCAGCATATGCTCAGTACATTTGCTTGCAGGTCTATTCATGCAGAAGTGTAGAACATGCGACTCATGATTGGTGGTGGACTCCGAATAGGTATCCCTTCTACAAGGAAGAGGATGCTGATGTTATTTGACCTCCTAAGTGAAGACTTGGAAGATGTGGGACGCTACTCTGAAATCAAGAATCCTGACCTGGCTGATCTCATTCAATCATACCCAGCGGCTAGATCAGTTAGCCTCTGACTACCTTTCATTTATGTCTTGCATCAATCCGCGAGATATCCCACAGTCACTCCTTCCGCCAGCCATATCCCAGAAAAGGATGACCGATGCATTGAGGATTTTGAATGCTTATCCATTCATGAGTGTACAGCCAGGCAATCAATTTTTTAGTCTTCACTGACTTGTGCATCTCGAGACCAGAAATCGGCTGCAGAAAGATGAAGTGGTTAAGCATGAGTGTCGAACAGTCCTCCACACTATCGTATATGATAGGGACATTCATTGATGAATTTGATCTCGATTTGTCCGTCGTGAACAAGCCAACCGTAGCTCATCTAATCCGGCCATCTTAGACTTCTTTATCTGCTGTTTGACTGATTCTAAAATGCTCTGTGTAGAGAAGAGGAGCCTCCTACCACCATGATCGCGAGGGAAAACGTTCAATACAGCCAACCTCGCCGGCGCCACTCATTCACTCATTCCCTGAACAGTATAGTATCACTGCCTCCAGCTCTTTGGAACCACCTCCATGACGCTATCGTTCTTCACCGGCGGCCAGATCTTGACGATCTCGAGGCCTACCGACTCCACCAGCTCTCTCCACTGCCTCTCCTTGCGGCCCATCCCGTTGTACTTCATCATGTTGATATCCATAAGCGAGCCCCAGACGGGAGCCTCGGTCGGAGGCAGAATAACCTCCACCAGCAGGATTTTGGATTTCCCCTCGACGAGAGACGGAATGGTGTTTCGGAGGATCTCCCGGGCAGAGTGGTCCGACCAGTCGTGAAGGACGTGGCGGAAAATGTACAGTCGTGCTCCTTGAGGTGGGAGTGTTGTTAGCAAAGGGTAGTTCGACTGGCTCGAAGAGCAAAGAGGCAGATATCGATATCGCCCCAGGGGGAATCCTCACCTTTGACCGGCTGTTGCTGGGTAAAGAAATTATATGGCACAATGTCGACGTTCTCCATCTGCACCGCCGCCTTGACCGTCTCAGGCAGGTCCTCCAGAACCATCTTGCCCTTGATCTGAGGCAGGCGGGTCCTGATCTCCTGCAGAAGGTGGCCATACCCACCTCCCACATCGACCACGAGCGGCTCATCGGGGGACGCGGACGCGTCGCCGAGCTCCGCCTCAAAGGGGTACACGTCCACGATGGTCTTCCCGGAGCAGCCGCGCTCCGTTTCGATGGATTTTGCCATCGAGGTGTTGAACCGGGCCAGGGCGTCCGATTGCGTCTGCATCCACTGGAAGAACTCCAGGTCGGTATTGTTGGTCCATTGGAACAAGGACGGCTGCGCGGGATCCGCTCCCGGGTTGCGGTAGTTGATATGTGCCAGATATTCGGGGAGCTTGGAGATCTCGCGGATCCGCATTGCCCTGCGTGGCGGGTCAGAGACACACGGCTTCGACCAGATATGTCAACAGCATCTAGATTTTTTCCAGTCCACTCACATTGGCATGGCACTGTGGTTGGTCGGAGGCGTCGAGAGTCGGTGTGACAGCGCAGAATGCTCATACACCTCCTCTTCGACTTCGGTGAAGATGCCGTAATGCTGGAGGGCTCTCATGATCCGCACTGCATATCGTCGAGGGAACGTCAAGGATTAGCGAGGCTGAATAAAACAGTTTGCTCCGGCATGTATCATATACAGCCATACTGCGGACTGACGGCACTCACCCACGAGAACCCGATCCGCCTTGACGTGGCGGGCCAGCTCTTCGGCAGTCATCCTCTCCTTCGGCCACGGGGCCAGGAGATTACAGTTCCAGGCTGCAATTGCGCAGGCATGGGCCGCGGGCTGCAACACAAACCGCCAGACCTCTTCTTCGGGTTCTTCGAGAGCATGGACAAGCTTGCGCGCTGCCCTGAGGATCGTGTGTCGCGGAGTGGCCGTGGACAGGTACGGCTCTGCGCTGGGACTGGAGGCGCTGGACGGCGCTGCGGCATATGCGTCCGCCGCGCAGTTCACCTCTGCGATGAGGCTTTGGATTTGGCTGAGTTCGGCAGAGGGTGCCATTGCGATCGGCATCCAATGCAGATATTATCGAGATGATGAATCCTAGGGCTGGGGAGCTTGTCTAGGACAGTGTATGTAGTATGTACGTACAGCATAGGACAGGCATGTTTATAATAGTAATCAATAGCTACCCCTCGATTTGATGGGCAGGTTCGCGTTCGGGTCGGCGTTAGAGGGATTTAGTGCAGAAACAAGAGAACGTGGGAGTTCAGGGTCAATGTCTGTCGGATAATACAGAGGCCAATAATTGATGATCCTGGACGGAGTACTCGCTCCGGTGTCCACGAAGAGGAGGACGTTGTTCATGAAACCTTGACGTCTGGACTAAATTCTCCCCCCCAAAAGTACTATAGTAACTTATCCCTGCCATCATTACGGCGTTACATCTGGACTAAGATGCCGCGAGACTCTAGAGCCAGCCAACGCCGTTTAGCTCCATCCACCCTGGTCGTTACGGTTCGTTCGGGCTGTTTTCATAGGAAGCCTGCTGTCCCTGCCCTCATTGCATTGACTAGCGTCACGGAGTAATCTTCTTCTCTGCCCAGTATCAACCTGGGAGTCTGGGACTGTCTCGCGGTCTCGTACACTCTCGGAATCCACCCTGGACGTCCAAGTTCGAACCCAGCACGATAGTGACCCAGCCATGCTTGCAGGGGGCGCATCTGGCCAGCTCTGGACTTTGCCAAAATCCTGAGCCACGACTTCTGTTATAACTCCCTCCTTCTCTTGAATCTTTCCTGTTTCTTCTTCCCCCCATGGATAGCGCTTCTACTGTACATTGGACGCAGATTGTATATCTCAACCTCAGATAACCAGTACACTGGGAAACTACCGTCGTCATGGGTTTCGGAGTCAAGGAGTCCAAGGCGACCCAGGGGCAGCATGTGCCGGGCACCTCGACCCTGCTGGACATGGTCGCCCCCCGCGAGGGGGAGCAGCAGGAGTCGATTCCCTCCTCTGTCAAGCGCATCACGAAGAAGAATGGCGACGTGATCATCCTCGTCCCGCAGCCGTCGGACTCGCCCAATGATCCACTGGTGAGTGCAGGATGCCTTCGTCCGTGCCGCCGAGTTGTCGAGATGATCGCGAACTGACACAGCCGCGGTGCGCAGAATTGGCCCCAATGGAAGAAGAACCTGACCTTCTTTTCCATCTGCCTATCGGTCAGCATGGCTGGAGCCCTGGGTCCCATTCTCTCTCCCGTGGAGGGCAACATCGCGGAAGAATTCCACGTGTCCATCAACAAGGCGACCCTGCCGGCGGGATATCCTTTGCTGACGGCCGGAATCGGCGCGTTCCTGGCACAAGCGTGGGCGCCCATCATGGGGAAGAGATCCGCCTACATCATGGCGACCATCATTCTCTTTGCGACCACCATCTGGAACGGCTTCGCCTCATCCTACACCTCCTTGCTGGCCTGTCGCACCGTCTCAGGCTTCGGCAATGGTGCGTATGATTCGATTGTCATCTCGTCCATCGGCGATCTGTTCTTCGTAGGTTGACCTTTTCCTTTTTTGTTTCTTCCTCCCTACATCTCTGCCGCAGTCCGATCCCTGACTGATGTCGGCCGCGGGGTTTAGGTCCACGAGAGAGGCAAGCGGATTGTCTTCTACAACATCGTCTCGCTCGGCGTGGCGAACGTGGTCCCCATTCTAGGCGGATACGTCTCCCAGGTCTACGGATGGCGCATGCAGTTCCGGATTTTGGCCGCCTTCACCGGGGTGGCCTTGCTCGCGATCATCTTCGCGTGTCCGGAGCATGCCTACGCTCGTCCGACCGTCTTCGAGACGGACATGAGCTCGACCACGGAACTTGTGCACCCGGATCAGAACAAGGGTGCCGAAGTAGCCAAGTCCCAACCCGCCGAAAGCGAGTCGGGCGAAGAGAAAGAAGCCGCGCCAGAAGCAGGCACATTGGGCAACGGCACCGATGAGAAACCCAGGACGTATTGGGAGGAGCTGAAGCCCTTCAACGGCTTGATTACCCGCCAGAATCCGTTGATCCTTCTCGCCAGACCGTTTGGTTGCTTCCTCTATCCGGCTGTGTTCTGGGGCTTTACGGTTGGTGGTCTGTGGAGCGCCTGGGTAAGATCTTTATCTCCCTCCCTCTGTTCGTTTCAGCCGCGATCGGTGCCGATGAATTGCTAACGGAGACATCGTCCCTGTACACCAGACCATCGGCCTCGCGGTGGTGGTCGCTCAGATCTTCGCCGCACCGCCCAACCTGTTCGACGACTCCCAGCTCGGCTTCATGTTCACCTTCCCCACTGTCTTCCTCATCCTGGGCTGCTTCATCGGTTTCCTGCTCAGCGACTGGTGGCCCAAGTTCTGCGCGCGGCGCAACGGCGGCGTGTTCGAGCCCGAGTTCCGTCTGATCCTGCTGGTGCCCGTGCTCCTGGTCGGTATCCCCGGCCTGTTCGGGTTTGGATGGTACGCGGCGCGAAGCAACGACAAATGGGTGGCGGCGTCGTGCCTGCAGGGGCTGATCGCCTTCGCCAGCGTGCTCGGCGCCAGTGTCTCCTTCAACTACGTGCTGGACTCGCACCGCAACCGCAGCGTCGAGGTCTCGGTCGCCATCGTCATGCTGCGCAACTTCTTCTGGTTCGGGAGCAGCTACTTCCTGCCTGATTGGCTGCTGATTTCGTCAACCAAGACCATCTTCGGGGTCATTGGCGGCATCCAGTTGGGCATCACTCTGTGCTCGATCTTCATCTACGTCTACGGCAAGCAGCTCCGGTGGTGGTACCACCGTCATGACCCGTTGAAGGCAATGCGTCTGGCATAGTGGATGCCATCTTGTACGAACAGAGTATCGCATCGTCTGCTGGAGGATCACTGTATCGTATTTCATCTGCTCTGCAGGCTTTGGCTGGTCGACAACCCAAACGTGCATCGGAAGGATGTGCCATATCATCCTGGTATACTTTTGTGATGACGGATCAGTGTGTATATAAAGTAATTAGTGAATTTACAATTGAGATTGATCTTTGCTGTACTAACTATTTGCCTCCCTGCGCGAAGTCCAGCACCGCCGAGCATGACAATGCGGTGCAGGATGTGATGTTCGCGAACGTGAACGCCCCCCAGTCTGTAGGTCAACGAATCGCCTTCGTGCTGCGAAATAATGCAAGCTCATAATCGGTTGGAGAACGTAGGCCGCCTCGGTGTTTCACCCGGATTCGCGTGGGACGGATTCATTTCGTCTCGTTTAGCCTACTGGCTGATTCGAAAGGCCATTTCTAGGATCCTGACACGCTACAGGAGCGAGCAGCCTCGCCAGCCGTCAAGCCACTCCATGGGTAGGTAACCTTCACACGGGAGAATCCTCTCCGCCGTTCTCTGCCACTTTTATGCTTGCCAACATGCCCGATACTGCAGCATTTCCGTCAGAATGATGATGTGCCCTCAGAACTAAGTCACCCAGTGATTGGATTCTTCATGTTCTATACAGTCATTACAGGCAGTTTCACAACCAGCCCATGTAGCGCAAGGATAAGATGTAGACGAGTATAGCGCGACGCTGGGCCAAGTCAACTCCCCGGTAAGCGTCCAGTTAACATTTCTGGTGGCAACTTAGCGTCCGCGCAACTGGCTGCTGGCGCGAACTGCGGCGTTGAGCTTGTCGAGATTGTGACGTTACGCAGGGGTATGAACGAAAGTACTCCGTACATTATTACGGATTTAACCGTCCATCGCAGCCTCCCTGCCATCTGGACGCTCCAACCAAGCCTCCCACCAGAGAGATCGGATGCCCTGCCGGAGTTGGGGATTGAGTGCTGGCAAATCATCCTCCACGAGCCCCTCCCCCTGAGGCACAGTAGTTGGTGTATTCCGTCCGAGTACGGAGCCATTAACTCTTCGAATAGTGAATGCACTCTCCTGGAGGATACTGCCCCAGTCTTCCGTAGTAAACGCGCCACCCGCCAGTAGATGGAAGAGTATATTATTACTTTGTTAACTTAGCTATCGTTACCGTGCTGCATCATTATACTCGGGACTACGACGGTCCTCCGCCAACAGGTTCGTCGATGCTGACTTGTAGTGGGTCCCATATCATACCAGGCCAAATCATGATTTGCCAACGAGATGGATCATCCAGTGAAAATGAAAGTCTCCAGGCAATCCACTGAGGTCCCCTCATAGTATACAGGAATCAGAATGGACTTCCGGTCTGATCAAGATTGACCGTACGGACTCTCGGAGTGGACCAAGAAGGCTCATCGCAGCTGCGAAACATCTGGCAACGAACAAATTACTGATTCATGCTACTCCGTACAGGAGGTACTTATGCCGTCTGCAACCCACACGAAACCATTTTGGGGATACGCAGCATAACATCCCTGTCTCTCGAGGCTTCTCCAGGACCGAGAACCAAGGCGACTCTTGGAGTCTTGTAGGGATATGTGCTGGGGGCGTATCAGCCGCCCGGAGCCAACTGCTGGATACAGCAGCCACCCTGGTTGTGACTGATGAACTCAACCATGAATGAGGAAGGAATAATTACGGGGAAAGGTTCAGGAGAACCAGAACAATAATAGCAACCGTAATAGCATGTGCTGCGTAGCAATCACAATCCTGGACCGCAGGACGGAGTACGAACCTTAGAACCTCACCTTAAGTTCGCAGCCACAGGGCCATACGAGATGAACTCGCCAGGGTCCTGATATGAAGTGATCCCCTGTGAATCACGATCCCAAACAAGATGGTAAAGATTGACCGTCTTCCACTTTGTCTGGTCGTTGATCCTCTCTGCAGTGGGACTGCGCTTCCCTCAGATCTTCATCGACTTCCTTCTGTACCGCTCTCGATCGAGATCTCTCGCCCTAGAACCAGCCAGGAATGCCTTCTGCGTCGTTCGGGCTCACTCCGCCTCCCGATGGGGATGTGAATCGGGCACCACAGCTCCTGATCACGCTATGGTTAACCACTGCGATCGCGATGGCTTTCTTCGCCGCGCGGCTCTATGTGCGGTTGCGAGTGATCAAGTATCATGGCTGGGACGACTACTGGATTGCCGGCTCCATGGTGGGCCGTCCTCCCCCCTTCTCATCGTTTGGATAGGACAAACTCGAATGGAAGAAGACCAGTGGACTGACTGACCCCAATCCATTTCCCAGGTGGTGGCCATCGTGGGATGCGCTCTCGAGACGGTTTCGGTCCGGTATGGCTTTGGGAGACACGAGTTCTACCTGACCGAGGAGCAGATCGTCCAGGCGACCAAGTACAACATGATCGCGATCCCGCCCAACCTGTTCAGCAGTGCCATGGCCAAGATCTCCGTGTGTTTCTTCCTGATCCATGTGAACCAGAACAAGATCACGGGCTACTTCCTGTACACCGTGGCGGCGATCCTGTTCACCTTCTCGACCGCAACGAGCATTCTGCTGTTGACGCAGTGTCAGCCCGTGCAGGCGTTGTGGAATAGGGCCTTGCTGGAGACGGGCCAGGCCCACTGTTTGAATCCCAACGTCAATGGGAACGTTGGGCTGGCTCAATCGGGTATGGCAGCGTTCTTTCTCTCGATTCTTGCCCCCGGGGATGGAGTATGCAAGCCTAGTGTTTCCTCACATGCGGAGCATAATCACGGCTTGTCCTTCAATTCTCCCTTGTCATGCAAATCACCCGGTCAGTTGCTGATAGAGAGGGATCGTCATCGTTATAGTCTTCTTCTGCGCGGCCGATATCCTGTTCGCCCTGTTCCCACTCACTTTCCTGTGGAAACTGCAGATGAACAAGCGCACGAAGCTTGCGCTGGGATTCGTCCTCAGTCTGGGTCTTCTGTACGTTCTTTCGGGACCAGGTTATACTGGTCGATTGCAGTGCATGTGTCCTTAACTCACACCAAACACCAGGGCCGGCGCCTTCGGCATCGTCCGCTGCATCGAACTGCAGGAGATCACCACCCGCTCCGACATCCTCTTCGCCACAGTCGACCTGGCGATCTGGTCCTTCCTCGAGCAGAATGTCACCGTCATCGCCGCGTGCATCCCCGCCCTGTATACGGTCATGCGCGCGTGGCTCGGCCGGCGCAGCACGAAAGGCGAGTCCTCCGGCGCCCGGCTGACCTCGCACGGGCGCAACGCGGCCAGCAGCCGACGGGCGAAACCCACGTACGACGCCGGGTACGGCCGGGGCAGCCGCCTCGACCGCGCGCACTACCAGCAGCTGGATTACGAGCTGCACGGCACGGGAGGCACGGTGACCGTTGGCAGCGGCGGCACCTGGGATGGGAGCGGCAAGACCATCTTCGTCACCGATGATGAGGTGGAGATGGTGCGGCGAGGAGGCGAGACGGATGCGTCGAGCGAGGAGGCGATTCTCGGTTCTGCGGCGGCGTCGAAGAAGAAGCAGAAGGTCGGGATCGTGCGCACGACCGAGATCTCCGTCACGACGGACGGTCATTCGGGGAGTCCGAAAGCTACGAACAATCCTTGATCTGAAACCATGGATCCTACGGATACCTGCCCTATATTGGAGCCGAGGGTGAAGGTGGTCGCATCGCAGAAATAGAGGGAATCGGTCTCCTGTGTACAGTGCAATTTCTCTCCCTGAAAAGCATTTCCTTGTCCTGTCTGTCTTCTTTCTTGTTCCACTTGTACAGGCCGGGTACCATGGTGGTCGTTAACGTCCTTTGTTATCATTGCTGTTTCGACTGCTTTCTCCAATTCGAGAATACGTGTAATATCGCTAGCTATATGGTCGGTGGGTCAACAGCTCCGGCATGGGAACAGTACAAAGGCATTGTAAGAAGGTGTTCAATGAAAAGAGAGGCGTATTACATGTGGTGATGTCCAAGCCTTCTTTTAACCCAACTTGATTTACAGTGTTGAATCGGGCCAATTCTATGCATTGCGAACGGTTATAGGCTGATGGCATTCTCATGTAGTAGTACAGTAGACGATTGTCTATTCTGTCAATCAAAAACATGTTCTCCAGGCAAAGCTCCAGATGGTCTTCACCCTCCGGCATTCTGATTCCAGCTTACAGCGTTCGTGAGTGGCGACTAGTCACGAAACATCCATCCAGATGGATTCCGATCCACAACGCCACGGCAGGGGATCACACATCTCAAGCAATGGTCTCGACCCTCGGCAGTCCTATTTCTATACCATTTTGTGCTGCAGGATCCAGTGCCTTGCCTTATATCCACATGGAGATAGTATTTGGCGCACCAATATTCCAAGATAGGCGCTTTGAGCTAGCTGAGAGGATGGGATTTGCATTGTTTAACCTTTCTTTGCATCAACCTGCTCTGTGTTATTTGGCATCTCCAGCACAGTTGAGAAAATTGCTGGGGCAAAGTCTCTATATGCGACGTAGACTCTCTCGATGTGCATGGTTGTTCCGTCTCGAAGATCGCAGGCGAGCTGTGGGTGGTGATTCGCCCACGATGGGCGCCTGCTGAATGGTTGAATTGCTGCTCGAGGCTCTACTTACTCGTTCTTCCAATTTTCAATAGCATTCCTGCTTCACCACCTCGTTCAACCACCGGGGTCTTCCTGACCGTTTGAAACGCCCGTTCGGCAGTCTCAATCATCTCGTCGTCTTCGTCGGATTCCATCTCCCTGTTCTCAGCACGCATACCAGGGAATTCCAGAATCTCGGTTGGTGGATCAGGCACAGCTTCCTGGAGTGACTGCATCATCTGGTAAATCAGCTGCGGTATCACTCGCTGAAATCCTGCAGGCACGTCTCTCTGGAGAGCTGGTTGCGCCATCATATAAGTCGTCCTCGCGAATCACACGGACCAGATCCCCAAGACTCTACATATTTTGAGAGTCACCGCAGTCGAGGCTTGTCTTTTTTCTTATTAAGGGTGTACATTGTACAATGTCCACCTCTCCCTTGATCATGACCGCCTCTTTACAGAGAACGTCGACAGGGACGTTTGCATTGTTGACGGATTGGTCTTGCCCTTTCCCATCGGTGATGATCGTTTCTTCGATGATCTCATTCTTTTCGCATGGCATATATGGAGGGAGACCTTTCGAAATTCAGTTGAGCTAGCTGGTCGGTAGGCGCATTGCGAAGCTGACAGGCAGAGCAGGCCCAAAAAGCCAGACGAGGATGCGACCCAGTCTTGGGGGACAATCTGTTGATGATCTCTGGAGCAGCCGTGTGATGGCATCCGCGACAGACATCCCGCGAACAGACTTCTATATTATATATAGCATAGAGTCCAATGGGTTACCGTGTACAGCTCACCTGGTGCTTCACTCCCAGAACCTGGCCATGTCCCTGATGTCATATTGCACAGAGAAGAGGGGTAGTCCGTCTACAAGTCATGATTCTTTCGAGCAACTAGAGACTGAGACAATTGACAATCGACCCTCTACTTCTCAGTTCTGGCTGGCAACATGCGTTCTGAGTGACGCCACCAACAAATATCTGCCCATTGTGAAATTTCAGGGGAAGAGATAAAAAACTCAATTCGGCAAAAAGTGGCTGTTCAAGAAGCGAAGGACTATATACAGCTCAGAATCTTCTTTCTTCCCCTTTCCTTCCTCACAAGCGTGCAAGATACGTCAACAACACACACCGTCTCATCTATTTCTCCTCTTCCTCCTCCTCCTGCTCGACATTCCTATCTCAAGATCGCTGATCAATGATCATCGGTCACGGTGTCCATCTACAGACACTGGTAGTAGTACGGGTTCAGCTCCTGGCAAGTGTACGGGGAAACGCAGGTTGTTGGGCCGGTCCAGCCCTGTCCACCACACTGGCCCCAGTGTTGGGCCACGCCAGTTCCCGTAGACGAGGCGGAGGACGTCGTCGTGGTGCTGGCGTGAGTGGTCGTGGTAGTGCTGGAGCTGCTGCCAGAGCCAGAGCCGCCAGAGTTGAAAGTCGAGCCAATGGGACCAACCTTGATGTTCGAGTAGGTCACGTAGGCGTTCGGGCTGGCGGATTCGACCTGGCTGGGGACACCGGACGACGTAGAGCAGGTTCCACGGACCGCACCGGGCGTGCTTGCGGTGTCGTTGGTTGGGTAGGTGCTGTCGAGCCAGAGCATGTCGGCATAGTAATCATCCCACAGGCTCATCACCAAGACCATACCGGTGGACATGGCCTGGCTCATGCCAGCCAGGCCGCCGTGCTGCGCGAAGGTGCCGGCACCGTTGAAGACGGTGTTCTCCGCAGTGCAGTAAGCACTGTTGATGGCATTGCCGCTGATACCGCTGACGTCAGAGTTGGGCTGGGCGTACGTAACACCGTTCTGGACATAGAAACGCCTAATTTCGGACAGGGTGCCGCTGGAAGTGCCGTCATCCGTGATGAACTGCGTCACAACCGTGAAGGGTTTGGTGGTGTCAATAGTCTTGCCAGGACCGTAGAAGGTGGTGTTGCCCAAGCGGTAGGGGTTGAAATCGCAGCCGTCAGGATCGCAAGTGCCCGCATAACGGTTGCTGCTGTATGTGCCACCGCAGCTATCACCGGTGCACAGGGTATTGGTGGGAGTGTCGCAGGGGTGGGGAGTGAGGGCCTGGGAGATGCTGTTCGACTCCCAGACGTCCAGTTCAGCACAGCAGGAGCCGTGGTTGCCCAGGCCGGTATTGGCGTTGTTGGACGACGGTTGCCAGCCCTCGACGTTGGCCTGTCCCTGGATGAATTTGAGGTCTCTGGGACACTGGGAGTCGCAGTAACCGACACCGTACTGGGCACCAGCCTTGTTGTTGGGATACTTGGAGACACCACCATCGGCGTCCATGACCACAAAGTAGAGGGCACCGTTGAGGCCGCAAGGCAGGTTGGACACGTCGACATCAAAGGTGAACTCCTGGTTCAGCAGCTGGTAAATTTGGTAGTGGGTGTTGTCCGCCATCATGTAGACACGCGCGCCGACGTTCTTTCCGTTCGAGTTGTTGGTGACGAAGTTGATGCGGACCTGGCTGCCGCTGGTCGTGATACCATAGGTGCCCTCGTAGTCGGCACCATCGACGGCACATTGCTGAGCGCAGGTCGTATCCGTGCTGCAGATGGAGGTGTCCCAGGTATTGCCGGTGTAGCAGTTGGTGGTGCTGCCGACCTCGTGCACCCAGCGCCAGTTGGCATCGAGGACGATGGAGCCTTGGTTGGTCGTGCAACTGCCGCCGCTGGTGCATGTCTGCCAGGTCAGAGGCGGATGGGTCTCCGTCTGGTAGGTACCAATCTGCTGACCCTGGGCAGCGGCCAGGAGAGAAGAGAAGATGAGAGCATTCTTGTAGATCCTGTAAGAGAGAGAGGACGCCATCGTTGCGGTTTTGCCGAAGCGGTCGCTTGATGCTTTCGTGTGCTTGCGAAGGATGGGATGGATTGCTCGCCATCGCTGCGTGGGACACTCCCTTTTTATATCCATTCTGCCCATCCCGGGGACAACCTCGACGCACCCGCTCGACCAGAAGACGCGTATCGTCCACGGTTATGCGGACCGCCAGGCCGCTGAGATGAAGTCTCTGAGCATGTTCCAAGCCCAGACAAGATTAGGCACACCAAACGACCGTCCCCGCGATGGAACCGGTCGACGATTCGGGCAGATCAGGGTTGAAACTTTTGATCTTGATTCCCCGCATGGCGGCGAGACCAGGGATTGGAAGAGGGCCTCTGTTTCGCTTCCCGCTGGTGGTCGACGAAGGTCAGCGAGCCAGAGCCAAGTCGGGATGCCTTTGGGTTTGTTTCTTCATCCTTTCATTTCCTCCGTCGTTTCCCTGGCTGCTGCATTCCATGTCGGACGTCGGGTCTCCCTCGCCTTGTCCCATCAGGAAAAGCGTTCAGGACCCCGGGATGGATTTCTTCATAGGCTAAATTTCCGTCAGGAGTCAGGTCGGGACCTCGGCTGCATGTTCAGCGACAGAATGATCGCTGCAAGAATCAGAGACAGGGTGGTGTGCTGTGGCAGCGGTCTTCTTTGTCGCACCGATGAAGGCTGAAGAATCGGCGCTGCTGCGTATCCATCGCATTCATCCCACGAAGACCTTGGCGCTTATGGATATCGGTGTCTGTATCCTTCTCCCACCCTCGCCCTCTGGAGCCCGATTGCAAGGAGCAAGATTCGATCTTGAACGGGCGGAGATGCGTGAGGTGCTCGTGTATTACGCCGGACCATCCATGATTCTGCCTGTGGGGGCTGCTGGTTCCCCCTCATTCTGCACGGATGAGTTGTGACGCGTTCCCCCATGGGCAGGCACAGGTAGTGGCTGATATGCCAGGAATGATCACAAACTAGACATTGAACCCCTGTCGGTACCTGTCGGCATTAACTTCATGAATTGAGGAGTGGACTACTCCGGACTCGTAACTCCTCAGCGCTTGTGGTGCATGTCGTCCAGGCGCGCTGATCCGGCTCAGGGCCTCGAGAGAGCGAGACAGCGGGCAGAAAACATCTCCATTCACTGAATTGAGTACTACGTACGAAAGACTGTTCCTCATGTCGTCCTCGTATTGAGTCTGTCCTGCATCCTACCGGCGCAAGGTCAAATGCGCTGCTTACCTGCAGTTGTCGGCCATCGTTGACTTAGCCTGTTGGGTTCCCCCGCAACTTTGCCCTGCAGGGAATCGAATGGGGGAGATCATGGCTCCTGTTTCAGCACAGATGCTGCAGCAGCAGAAACAGTCTGTCCGGATCCTGATTAGTCCAAGCCAGATATAAGTTGACGCCAAACGGGTGCCAATCGGGTTTATGGGTCTGAAACGATGAGCACTGTGGAGTGGAGACTGGGGACTGGGCCTGACTGATCCTCAACGTAGGTCATAAATAATAATATTAGAATGCCAAGGACCACTGAAGTTCTGTAATGATATCGCAGACGTTGCCGAAGATCCGGCATTTTCGGGTCTCCTCCGTCGTTCCAGGATGCGCGATGCCTCTGCCAGCACGGAGGAGGAACTGGATACGCAGCGCAGACAGGCTCCTCCCTCAGCACAGATTGGCATTGGCATTGTTATTGCTGTTGTTATTTGCTATTGCAGGTGTGTCTCCTGCAACGGTTGTCACGCGAAACGGGGTCCCTGTTTCTGACGATTCCCCCAGCCCCAGCCATCCACTCATCCTGGGGACTTCCCCGCATTCGCGGAATATCTATACACTGCCGATGGCTGGAGATTTGCAAGAGGTTCTTTTGGCACGGTATGCGGCCCGACAGGCCGTTCCATGATTGGGCAAAGATGCGTTGCAAGGAGATTTTGCTTCTTCACAGTCTTCTTCATCCTTTGCCTCATTCCATGCAGCCTTCGATGCCGTGGGTCCTGACGATAACCGTGTTCACTCTCTCTCTGTGTAATCAGATCGCTTCGGGCCAAACCTCCTTGTCCAAATCGTCCAGGCAAGTGGCATCTGGCTCTTATCACTTCATTTGACTTTTATACTCTGTATATCGTCGACGATTGTTGGCCTCAGGTCTAGGGTGCTCGCGTCGCCTCCCGGTCCTCATTCGACGGACGGAGGAGCTCCGCCCACCTTGCTCGTCGTCTTCCATCCTGTTCTGTTTCCTCCTCCCGAGATAGGCAGTCTGGTCAGCTTCATCCCTTCCACTGATACATCTTTCTCTGCGAAGTCCCCGAGTATCATATCCACCTTCCCATTTCACGGATCTGCTCCATCTCACTTCCTTCCTGATCTGCTGAGCGGACCTGCCTGGTCTTCTTAGATCTTGCCCTCCTTGCGATTCACCAACCGTGTCACTGCAGCCAGGGCCGCGAGTCTCGTACCTCGCTGCTCCTGGGCCAGGGACTAGAGCGAAATGAACGTCGTCGTGTCAATGGACCAGGGTCTGGCTCCAACGAATCCGTTGCAGAATGCCGAAATCAGAGTAACTTCACCCTGGGGTCCTGGGCACAGACTGATTCCATCTGGCCAAATCCGGCAGCCATCAACATGCCTGCGCCAACAGGGCATGAATATTTGATGCGTGCCGTTTCTCATGGAGCGTTTGGTTCCCAATGCCATGACGGATCCCCGGGATGCGTCGTATACGCCTGATTTGATATCGGTGCGTATTGACGACCCATTTTCTTTCTTTTATATTCCCCGTCGTAATCAGAAGATTTGGAGACGATCAACTATGATCCGATCACGATGGTCGACGGTGAGTGTGCCAGTATTCAATTCTCGCGTTTCGTTTGCCAATTTGTTGATTATTTCCTTGTTGATTTTTTCCTTGTCCTTTCGCAGCCAAGTACATAACTACGGAAATGTTATCAACTCGGCCAGCTGCTCTGGGGCCTCTGCTCTGCCATTCTCGAGCCTTACTTCCCGGCAGTAGTTCTACGAGCTCCCATAGATGAGGGATGGGAGACGGGCGATGGGCGACTGCTTCTGGGGAGATCATGGCTGCGGTCTATCGTTCCCTTCGGACCTTTTCTCGTCGTTTTCGGCCGTGGCTCCTGAATGAATATCGACGCGAGACTCTGCCGACTCGGACTTTGCTCGCTGTCGTAGCCGGAGCCTCCTTGGAACGGGTTCGTGTCCGCTGGAAAGGTCGCGAATATCGCTCCATGCCTTTATGGACAAGGTAGAGAGGCTTTTTCAGTCCGGACGTCATTCTGCTCCACTTCTTTCGTCCGGGCAGGTGGATTGGATCATAGAAAGCGAAGGTATTCGTCATAGACGCCTAGATAAGCTTAACTTGGCTCTTCACATTTATCGTAGTGCATCCATTGCCGTTGATGGAGCTCGCTCCTTGGCCAGACCCACACAGCGCCTTTCTTGGATCATCTCTCGTCATCCAGACTATATTCGGCTGCCAAAGAGATTCGAGAGAGAGAATCCGAAGCGTTGCTTTAAATACTCGAGACTTGGATTCGTATGACTGTAAGACTCTAGGTGAAGGTTTTGACTCGGGTATATTATGTATTTTTATCGAAGGCGTGGTCAAATCCCATCGCTGTGCCACAACGTCGTTGAGGCCTACTCAATGTATGGGACTGCTGCTGCTCTCACAGGCTATAAAACCCTCTTGTAATGACATCTGTGCCCTCCAGCTGTTTCTGTTTCCTGTTGCTTGATACCCTATGTCCTAGAACCGCAGTCTAGACAATCTTTCGTAGCGAAGAGCGTTCCGAAAGTAGCTGAGGTGGAACGTCAAGGGCGTTCTTAGATTATATATATTCTCGATTATATATAGATTGTATGAATATATATATCTGTATGTATGTATGCCAGTGCGACCGTGCGATAGCCAGTCCAGTCTAGTTTTCCAATGAAATTACTGACCATCCAACATTTTCTCCCTCGAGATATCTCTACCGGTGTATAACTCCTCCTCGACGAGAACTGCTCATGTCCATCCGGTGTCCGCAACTCGGCTGTGGCAAAGGCGAAGGTCAGATCCCGACCGTGGGCGCGCAGTAGAATTTTCACGGAAATGCCACGACACGTCGATGGTTCGTCCAAGTCAGAACCATCGCATCTCTGGAGTGCGGTTGTTGATGGCATCTCGACCGTTGTGATTGTGATTGTGATGGGCTCGTAGTCGAAGAACTTCTCATCGCAGCATATCATAATAATAATAATGAATATATATACGTATGGGTGACGACTCTGCGACCCACTGCCTCGTCGGGATCCACGGCTCCAGGATCGTACTGTATTTCTCCAGATCCAGACCGTCTTGGTTCACCGTACAGGCGGACAGTGAGGTCTCGAACTGCCCGGTGTCTTCGCCTTTGCGGGAGGGTGGATCGAGGATCTTCGGACAACCAGGCGAAGCCGCGAATTGATCCATCGCGTTGTCGAGCAAACCAGCCACTGTGCCATTTTTAGAGCCGTTGACGAGTCGAGTCTCCCTTCCTGATTTTCCCAGCCGCGCTGGTGTCTCCATCCTATGAGATCATCGCACGCTTGTCGCCTTTATTAGCCGCGGAAGATGCTGCAAGAACATGATCTCTTGTTGCACCCCGTGACCAGCAATGCTCACGTCACTACGATAACAGGCTATCCCGTCGCGACACACGCCTTGATCTTCCATTCGGCCAGATTCGTCGTGACAATCCTCACTTCGCGCATCTGATTGCCCCTCGCAACTGGAACGAGAGATCTCGGTTGCCAATAAGACTCTCCGTCCACATTGTCCGTTGCCAAGGTTGGCCCAGAAAAGAAGGTTCAAGGTCTGAACCAGAGATCCACAGCTTCCGGGGTACATTCTCACAGCTCTGATCGTACTTCTTTCCCACACCATCGTGGCAGAAGTTTTCACTTGGGCAGGGTCTCATGCACGCCGATCGATCCTCTTGTGGTTTCCCAGATGTCACAGCTGAGTCCTGATGACCACGACGCCGTCGATACGCCTCCCCATCCAGAACAGTCGGAGAGAACGGACCGCAGAAAAGACAGCGACACCAGCTCGAGGACGGCGGTGGAGAATCAGCATGGGGAGGAAAGGGAGCAGAGCCCGCGGCCGAGAGGGCCTCGTGTGAGAATCCGATCGATTCACAGCCACAAACAACATATTCCCGGCCAGGATGACGGCACGCAATCTCGTCGACCGTCCCAACCCTCCGTCCCCGGTTCCGCGGACCTCACCGATATCCCGTTGCGGGAACAACCCGTCTTCGCGCAGCATCCCGACGATCAGAGACACTGGGACGATGCTTCGGATAAGTCTCCAGTGGACAAGGAGCGCACAGCCAAGTCCGCTCGCGATCGGTGGAGGAACGCCAGCCAACTGATTAGGCAGAAAACGGTCCGCCTGGCAGAACGGCTGGGCCGACCCCCGGACGAAGGGGATGGGTTGGATGCGGCAGGGTTCCCGGAGGATGTCGACGAGGAGATCCCCTTGACGCGCATGGACGGCCGCAGAACCAAGACCGATGAGGAACAGCCGAAGCCGCATCGCTCGACGGCAAGCACGGAGGCGCATCGTCTCATTCGCAGTCTCGGCCTGACATACGACCATGTGCTTCGACGCCGGAAACACAGGAAACGCCATCTGCACTCCGGCCACAGCACCCCGGAGGGACAGACGACCCCCGAGTCCCGCCATGGGTCCCTGATGAGCATCCCAGGCGGCGGTGGCATTCTGTCTCAGCTGCTCCGGTTGCATGCCAGCCAAATGGGTGCGTCCCGCGACAGCTTGTCCTACACGGACTCGGAGGATGAATCTCAGGTCTCGTCGGGGACGTCGACCCCGGTCGCGCCGGGCACGCGGTCGCCCTCGACGGCAACGGAGACCCCATCGGGGGCCACGACGCCGAAGAAGGAGAAGCTGAAATGGTACAAGAAGTCCCGGCACCGTTCCACGGCCTCGCTGGTCGAAGCGTCGATGAACCTCAGCCGGGCCAGTCTCCCTGCGGCGGTCGACATCATGTCCGCCGCGCATTCGCCTCGAAAGAAACGGAAGCGGCGCAAACACCGGTTGGAAGATGAAATTCGAGTCACGGTGCATATCGCCGAGATTCTGGCCCGGCAACGATACATCATGCAGCTCTGCCGGGCGTTGATGAGGTACGGCGCGCCGACGCATCGGCTCGAAGAGTACATGCAGATGACGGCCAAGGTTCTGGAAGTGGAAGGCCAGTTTCTCTATCTCCCGGGCTGCATGATCATGTCGTTTGACGATCCGTCGACTCGGACCGCCGAGGTGAAACTGGTTCGCATGGTTCAGGGGGTTGATCTCGGACGTCTTGCGGAGACGCACAACGTCTACAAGAATGTCGTCCACGATCTCATTGGAGTGGAAGAAGCGATCCAGGAACTCGACGAGATCATGAAGCGGAAGCCCCGATTCAACAAGTGGCTCTTGGTCGTGATGTATGGCTTGGCCAGTGTCGCTGTTGGCCCGTTTGCCTTCGAAGCCCGACCCATCGACATGCCCATCATCTTCTTCCTGGGGTGTTTGGTGGGAATCATGCAGCATATCCTCGCCCCGTCGTCGGTCCTCTACTCCAACGTCTTCGAGGTCACCGCCGCGGTGATGACGTCTTTCCTCGCCCGTGCCTTTGGCAGCATCCGGGTCAAGACGAACGGCCAGGAGCACTATCTGTTCTGCTTCTCGGCGATGGCGCAGTCGTCCATCGCGCTCATCCTGCCCGGTTTTCTCGTCCTCTGCAGCAGTCTCGAACTGCAGTCCCACCAAATGATCGCTGGCTCGATCCGAATGGTCTACGCCATCATCTACTCCCTCTTCCTCGGCTACGGCATCACCGTCGGCACCACCATCTACGGCCTCATCGACTCCAACGCGACCAACGACCGGCACTGCGCCGATCTCTCCATCTACGGCAGCGAATACACGCAACACTTCGTCTTCGTCGCCATCTTCGCCGCGCTGCTCGCCCTCATCAACCATGCGAAGTGGAAACAGACCCCCGTGATGATCCTGATCGCCGAATCCGGCTACATCGCCAACTACTTCAGCACGAAACGACTCGGGTCGACCTCCGAAGTCGCCAACACGGTCGGCGCATTCACCATCGGCGTCCTGGGCAATCTGTACAGTCGCCTCTGGCACGGCCACGCCGCGGCCGCGATCTTGCCGGGCATCTTCGTCCTCGTGCCGTCCGGGCTGGCGGCGAGCAATTCGCTGATTGCCGGGCTCGAGTACGCGAATGAAGTCAAGAACAACCTCACGGGCAATGCGACGCTCATTATCGATGCGCAGGACTCGTTGACGAGTCTGGGCTTCGGCATGATTCAGGTGGCCATCGGGATTACGGTCGGGTTGTTCATTGCCGCGTTGATTGTGTATCCGTTTGGGAAGAGGAGAAGTGGGCTGTTTAGTTTCTAGCGATGACAAGGTGTCTGATCGATTAATGATGATGACGAAATTGATTGTCGATTCGTATAGCAAGCTATACATGTCTTTAATCTACAGTATACTACGCTGTTCAACTGAGACAGATGATAGTACTGTACAGGGAATCAAGCCTCCTCCATGTACGGATCTGGGCAGTGAAGTAGACACGTAAGTCTCCTTGAGGAAGCCTCAAGGGACAGACCTTGCAGCATCTCAACCTCAACGTCTTTCAGCCCGTGTGAGGGACGAATTCAAAGGACGAGATTTCGCCAAGATGCATCTTCTGGATCCGCCAAATGAACTGCGACTTCGTATCGCGGGGTTTTCGGACTCATCGCGCAATCCGGACGCGCTCGTTCGAACAAACAAGCGACTCTACGACCTGACTCTTGAATGACTACTATCTCTATCAGTACGGCGTGCAAGTCCACGGGAGCTCGCTCCTCATAGATGCTGCCATAGCCCAATTGCTTCTATCCACGAAGCGGGTTGATGTAAACGCCGCCGACAGGGAAAATGGGACCGTGCTAACTGCTGCTAACCAAGGACGGGATTGACGTGAATGCGAATGGCCCCGAAGATCGAACAGCCTTACTGTGGGCCGGACATCATAAACCGGAGGCCGCTATGAACTCACTACCTGGCGCGGATGGCATTGACGTCGATTGCATCGATGAACGGTCGAACAGCGTGAAGGTGGTGGAAGTGTTGTTGACTGCGAGAGACATCGATGTCGATTCAACTCCAAACGTCTGGATCCAGTCGCCACTTTCTCGAGCAGCACACAACGGCCACGTGGATATCGTCAGAATCTTTCTTGTCGGACGTGATGTGGATTTGAATTCTCGGGATGAGCAGTATGGGACCCCGTTATTCTCGGCCGTAGCGAACAACCGTGAGGAGGTGGTGAAGCTGCTGCTCGGCACACAGGGGGTAGATGGACACAGCAAAGACCATCGCGGACGGACTTCAACCCTGAGCAAGACGAGCCCATTTACAGGCTCTTATTGGAGACGAACGGTATCGATCCGAATATCGAGCATGACGACAGGAGGCGCAAGAGAGAGAGAGAAACCGCAAGAGGTCATTCCTATGGTTCGGTGGTAAATATGGTGATGGGCCATGATGATCTGATGGCAAGGCAAAACGAGATGGTCTTTATTGCCGACAGACGTACAGACAGTGCCGTGACGAGCATTTTCGGCCCTCCTCACTTGGCTTGCGTGGACGGATTGACGGCTCCCTGGAATCGGATCATGCGCTTGCATTGTCATCTGCACGCGACATATCGTTTGCTCGTCAGAGCCATTTCGGCATGTGTGATTTCCTGCTTCCTGAGCGAAGCAACAAGACGAAAGGCGAACTGTCACTTTGTCGGAGTATTTGTCGGTCTTGCGGACAGATCCAACGTCACCACGACGTCCTTACTCTATGTACGCTAATACACTCAATAAATCGCAAAGAACCGTCCACGATCCTGTCTGTTGCCATCGCAGCAGCTGTCGACCCCTCTATCCTGCTGCGTGGAGGGTTACATGGCTTCACGTCGCAGCGATGCTGCGGTCTCATTGTGCAGGCGGGGTTTGACCTCAACCTCTGATGACAGTGGAAGTTCGAACATCTTGTCCGCAATTTATCGGTGGGAGATTCCCCGACTTCATGGGAATGATCAGCATTCAATCCGGATTTCCATGAGCGCAGTGACTCGGATGTGCCTGACGTTCCTTGTGCGGGTTTCCTCTTCGGGCATCTTTCGATGCACATCACCGCGCTTCCTCCCGCGGCTCGGAGTAAACAATGAGGGGTGATAGTCGAGGGATGATGGGATCATGCCGGCCAATGTTACACTAAATGGTGCCTCAATTCGCTGAATGACGCATTGACAATCGATAAATTGGACATGAAAGCTGTGGAAGATGCCTTCGCATCGTTCCTTCCATGTCCCGACGCTTGAGCCAGACGGAGATTCCTCCCTCTTGTGGAATGTTCGTCGCGATAGGCGCTCTGGTCAAGCTGTAAACAAGGCACGGCTTTTTTGGCAGTTGGCGACACATTGGCCTATACGGGAGGAAGGTGGGCGTTGGTTTCATTCTCCCGCGCAGTCGAACACTGTCCACATGGTCCTCGTCTGATGCATTGCTCCGGTACAGGCCATGAAGTCTCTTCTTTCTTCGACAGGGCTTCTGGGAGTTCTCTCCACGACCGTTCTCGCGTCGCCTCTGGCGGACGACCAGAACACCAGCAGCCAGAATGGCGATGTCCTAGACTACGTGGACCCGTTCATTGGAACAGCCAATGGAGGTATGCCCTGCGGTCTCCGTCTTTATTAACCTCGATAACCGTCTACTGACGACATTACACAGGACATGTCTTTGCTGGGGCCACATTGCCATTCGGTAAGCGCATTGAACTGTCTATAAGCAGTCGACGTGACATTGACAGAATCAGGCATGGCCAAAGCTGTAGCAGACACCGTGGGCGAAAATCAGGCAGGCTTTGCATACGACGATTCGGTGGTCAGTGGATTTTCGCATATGCATGATAGTGGAACAGGTGGCGTAAGTCTCGAGATGCATTCCCTGATCCCGATCAATATGGGGGAGAGGATCTTTTCCCACTGATGATACGGTCTAGTCGCCCTCTTTGGGGAACTTTCCAATCTTCCCACAGCCAAGCTGCCCGGACGATGACCTGGACCAGTGCAAATGGCAACTTCCTGACCGAGGTGTGAAATGGATCAATGGCACCGCAAAGGCCCGCCCAGGGTATTTCGGCATCTCGCTGGAGAACGGTGTCGATGCGGAAATGACCGTCACCAACCATTCGGCTCTGTACCGGTTCACTTTCACTGGTGGCTCGGCGGAATCTCTCAGTCCGGTGATTCTCATCGATCTCATCGATCTGCCTCAATCACGGTCGAATGGTACCGCCCGAGTCGATCCCTCAACCGGACGCCTCACCGCGAGTGGCACATTCAATCCCAGTTTTGGCATTGGCCAATACGATCTCCATTTCTGCGCCGACTTCCAAGGAGCAAGTGTCCGCGACACGGGCGTCTGGGTGAAGAGCCGCGCCGGTATGGAGCCGAAGTCGGTAAATATGACCGATGATGGGAGCGACAACGATGCGACATTGTCAGGCGGTGCATTTACCAGGTTCAATGCACCGGCCAATAATACCATCCTTGCACGGGTTGGCGTCAGCTTCATCAGCGTTGAAAAGGCATGCACCAATGCGCAAACCGAGCAACCGCACTTCGACTTTGACGGCACGGTCTCTGCCGCGGAAGCAGCCTGGAGGGACAAGCTGAATGTGATTTCGGTTGATGCGGGGGGTGTCTCGACTGACTTCCAGACGATCTTCTGGAGTGCTGTCTACCGAGCGATGATCAGTCCGCAGGACTACACGGGCGAGAACCCGCTTTGGACCAGTGACGAGCCCTACTATGACAGCTACTATTGGTAAGATTGATCTCTGGCCCTGTCGTCCGACGGCAAGCTGACCATGAGCCTTCTGACCAGCATCTGGGACTCGTTCCGTGGAATCCATCAGCTATTGACCATTCTCGATCCGCTCTCCAACTCTCGGATGATGCGCAGTTTAGTGGATATCTATCGCCACGAGGGCTACCTCCCTGATTGCCGCATGTCATTGTGCAAGGGATTCACCCAGGGCGGATCGAATGCGGATGTGCTTCTTGCGGATGCCTATCTGAAGAAGCTCCCCGATGTTGACTGGGACACCGCATACGAGGCTGTTGTTCAAGACGCTGAAGTCGAACCTCTGGACTGGGGTGTCAACGGTCGAGGTGGACTTCACAGCTGGAAGTCGCTCGGGTACATCCCCACAGATGACTTCGATCCCTACGGTGTAGGACTGCACACCCGCAGTATCTCGAGGACGGTGGAATATGCATATGATGATTTCTGCATTGCCGAGATGGCCAAGGGCCTGGGCCACGAGGCAGACTACGAGAAGTACCTCCAACGCGCCTCCAACTGGCGCCACATGTTCAAGGCCGATCAGACATCAAGCATCAACGGGATAGACACTGGTTTCACGGGATTTCTGCAGCCTCGTTACCCCAACGGAACCTGGGGGTACCAGGATCCGATCTTCTGCAGTCCGCTACTCAACTTCACGTCGTGCTACCTGAACCCAGATGGACATGAGACCTACGAAGGCAGTTCCTGGATGTATACATTGTATGCTATCCCAATTCACTTTTTCCTCTCCTCGCAAGAGGATGACTAACCAAGTATTTCGACAGTTTCGTCCCCCAAGATATGGCCGCCCTCGTCACCACCCTCGGCGGGCCCCAGACTTTCACAAAGCGCCTGAACTACCTGCACGACTCGGGCCTCTTGTACATCGGTGACGAACAGGCCTTCCTCCCAGTCTTCCAATTCCACTACTCCGGCCGCCCTGCCCTCTCGGCCGAGCGTACCCACTTCTACATTCCCTCGCAATTCAACACTTCCGTCAACGGCCTCGCAGGCAACGATGACAGCGGCGCGATGGGCTCCTTCATCGCTCTCAGCATGATCGGTCTCTACCCGGTCTACGGGCAGGATGTTTATCTCATCACGCCGCCGTTCTTCAAGGAAATCAGTATCCGGAACGGGGTGACGGGTAACACGGCGACAATCCGAAACGCCAACTTTGATCCGAGCTACAACAACGTCTATATCCAGAAGGCGACCCTAAATGGCAAGCCGTGGACAAAGAACTGGATCTCTCATAGTTTCTTCTTAGATGGAGGCGTGTTGGAGTTGGAGCTGGGACCGAGGGAGAGTAACTGGGGAACGAGGGCGGAGGATTTGCCGCCCAGTATGTCTGCATATCAGATGTAGAAAGAGAAGAGGCGCAAACAAGGATGGATGCCATGGGAGGAGCCTCGGTCAGTTGAAGGTATTTACGTTAATACGACAGTGAGTCATAATAATCCATCAAAGGTGTATGCCCTGAGTGGTTCATTCTCTTTTTAGATCTTTCGCCTAAGGTTCCAGCTCATCCGCCGGCATGGCAATTGCCTGATTTCTTCTAGTTGGCTGCATATTCTCTCCGCATTTTGTTTCCTACATCTCAATTTGCCATATAACCAACTATCTGTATGAAAATGACCACTCAGAAACCTAGAACAGTGAGACAATGAACTCCATGTGAGGAGAAGTCCGTCAATACCAAGGGTAGCAAGACGACGTACTTGAACAGTAGAAACAAATCACGGTGCTACGGTTCATAACGTCGTACATTCAGATTGTTTCGTAGTAATCCCATCCTTCACTATCTCGAGTCGGCGACCCATCCATCGGCCATCGACGCACATCCAGTCAAGACATCCACTATTTTTAGCTCTAACATGCCATGGGCTGCGTTTTTCTCGGCCGAAAGTAAAGCAATCGTCCCATTGTCGATGGCATGGCATGCAAGTGAGCGCTGTGAGTGACGGCTGATCACAGAGGCAACAAATTCTCTGCGAGACGTGCCCGATCTCCTCATATCAGACAATTCTACTTTCCAGCCGGTGAATCCAAACAACGGTTCAGGGATTCAAATGGCGGGGGAAACAATGACGAAGCCAACGTGGATCAGGCAATACTCACATATTCCTCCAGTATGGACGGTGTTATTATTATCGGCCTGACTCGGGATTCTGTTGGGACTTCGGCTGCGGGATGAATGGCCCGTGGCTTGATCTCTGGTCAGGACGTCCAGTCGACAAGGGATCTAACACTCAGCAATATTGATACTTCCTGCGATAGAGGCTCAAGTGCCATGTATGCTCTCTCCAGTCTGTCATCTATCGGTGACCTTTTGAGTTATGGGAGAAAAATTGCTTTGAAAGAAATCTCAACGAATTTAGAGATCGGAACGAGTGTAACGAGCGTCTCTTTACGGAGGACACTGTTCGTGAATCTGCAGGACAAGATCATCAAGGCCTGTTGAATGTTCCTATTCATCTGGCCAGGTAGGTAGGTATGTGCCTATTCTTGTGCCACCTGCTATGACGCATTTTGCTATCTCGAGTCGCCCTGCGCTGAGTAGTAGTAATTGACCTGGCCGATCAATTCATTGATTTCCGTGCAACGTTCTCCGCGCAGTATCTCCGTATCTCTAGTCCTTGAGGAAAAGCTGTCCACTGCAAATGTGACGACTGCGTGTGCGGACTGGAATCTCGGCTTGGGCCGGGTTTATGTCGTAAATCCGAAGCTCAAAAGGATGCGCCCGCACGTCAAGTTACTGTAATTCGAGAGGCGATCGCAATGGTATATTAAGTCTACTCCGTCTCTTTACGAACTCATCTGGAACGACGACAACAACCCCACCACCACCAACAGATAGCAAAGATGAGCCTCCCCAAAACCTTCAAGCAGGCAGTCTTCAAAGAAACCAACGGCCCTCTTGTCCTCGAAGAGGCCGTCCTGACTCCTCCTGGCCCGGGAGAAGTGTTGGTCAAGGTCGAGGCGTGCGGGGTGTGTTTTTCGGACGGATATGTGTGGAGAAATGTCACAGGAGGATCGTACGTTCGTTCCCTGTGCGATGATAAATCCCGATTCCAGAGCCAATTTGATCAATTTCTGAACTTCTAGTTCGGTTGTCCCTGGCCACGAAATCATTGGCCGAGTCGCTGCTGTTGGAGACGGAGTGTCTGGGTGGGCTGTGGGCGATCGCATCGGCGGTGGATGGCATGGAGGACACGACGGTGCGTATTCAGTGCATGCCTTTCTTCTCCCCCTCAAAGAAGAACGAAAGAACGAAAGAACTAAAGGAACTGATCTTTTCTTTTCCCCGCAGGAACCTGCAAGGCATGTAAAAAGGGCTTGTTCCAAATGTGCGATAATCAGGTCATCAACGGCATCATGAAGGGCGGTGGATGTACGTTCTTTTTTTTTTTTTTTTTTTATTTTTTTACTCTCTTTCTCCCTCTCCAACTCATGATCCCCATATGAAAAGCAAGAAAAACTACTAGATTTGTCCAAATATTAATCAATACATAGATGCCGAATACTGCATCCTGCGCTCCGAAGCCGCCGTGCGCGTGCCGGACCACATCGACGCCGCCAAGTATGCCCCCATACTCTGCGCGGGTGTCACCGTCTTCAACTCCATGCGCCGGATGAACGTGCCCCCCGGTGCGACGGTCGCCGTCCAGGGACTCGGCGGCCTCGGCCACCTGGCGATCCAGTACGCCAGCCGATTCGGATACCGCGTCATTGCGCTGTCGCGGGGCTCGCAGAAGGAGAAGTTCGCCCGAGAACTCGGCGCACACGAGTACATCGATGCCAGTCAAGGGGATGTCGGGGAGGCGTTGCAGAAGCTCGGGGGAGCATCGATGATTGTGTCGACGGCGCCGAATGCACAGGTCATCACGCCGTTGTTGAAGGGGTTGCAAGTCCTTGGGAAGTTGCTGATATTGTCTGGTGAGTAAGCTCTGAGGAGACGGAGGGAGCGCCACTGGTACAGGGCCAGTATGCTAATGATCTGTTGAAAAAAATGGAACAGTTCCTGGCGATGTGCCACTCAACACTGGTCTCATGGTAAGTCTTCACACACACACTTTCAAAGAAGGAAATGAAAAGAAAAGAAGATGAAACGAACCATTTCTAATCCTTGGGACAATCAACAGGTTCGACGCGGTCTTTCCGTACACTCCTGGCCCAGTGGCCATGCCACGGACTCGGAGGAGGCGATCGAGTTCACCGAAAAGCATAATATCAACTGCATGGTCGAGAAGTTCCCGCTGGAAAAGGCCAACGAGGCATTCGGTAAGGACACATTTCCTTGACGACCACCAATGCGCGTGAAATTCCTGACTGACTTTTTTTGTTTTCTCTTTTTCGTCCTGCAGAGGCCATGTGGAGAGGGACGGTCCGGTTCAGGGCCGTGATCACCATGGAGTAAATCGCAGAATTGAGCGCAGAAAACACACGACTCGGCAACAACACTGCAAAGAAGAGTCATCGGTCCATACACAGCTCGTCGAGTCCCTTCCCCTTCGGCGTGGAATGAATGGTGGACTCAATCTGAGAGAATAAGTGAGACTGCTGTCAAGTTGTGAAAGGATCTGTCTCTCGTTGGAGGATGTTGCAGCAAAAAGGCTGGATCTGTTGCTTATTGAGTGTAGATTCCCTGTCTACCTCCGATCGCCAGTGAAGGATATCTATATATATATAGATATTTCTATCTATATAAGTTATATCTACCTATCTATCGATCTGAGCCGACATTCTCTGCCTGTGAGATATGTCTTCATTCAATCACGGCGTATGTTGGAGAGTCGGAGAGGCCATGGGCTTTTCCCCTTCCTGCTTGCCATCTATCCAATGCTTGCTACATAGACACATCCTGCTTCATGCCAGAAGAAGATTGTCTGGTGGTATTGATTGATACATGTCCAGCACCATCTGCTGATAATCAAGTGCAAACACATACTTGGATTCAATGACTTCAGGGATCTTCATGGGCTACACACCACCAGCAGTATCAGATGACGGGGCGGACACTCATGGCTCAGTTGACTTGGAGAAGATAAAGCGAACTGACACAAGTTAACCATTTCACAAAGCAGCCAGTCCAGGACAGGCACTGTGACGATGCAACCAAGTAAACGAGCGCCAACCTCTTCAATTATGTCTCTGCCATCCACCCATCGTCGTGACCTGCGTAATCCGCACATCCGCCCGTCGAGCAAACTCCATCATCGCCTCAGCGTTCAGCGCCTGAGTCGCCCGCTGGATATTACGGCTCATGCGCTGCAACGAGTCCAGCATCTGGAGTTCCGCCCGAAAAGGCACCGAGGACCGGTTCGTGCAACGGAATCGTCTTCCATGCAGGACGTCCAGATCTCGCCCATCACAGAAATCCCGAACATTGTCCAGGTAGTTCTGCGCAGCGAGAAGGGACTGGTCATTTCGCAGATCGCCTAGGCTCGCTGCTTGGGCGGTCAGTTGCTCTGCGCGGGTGATTGCGTCGCGGAATTTGCGGCACCGTCTGCAGGGACCGTTCATGGGGCGCCATTCTCCGTTGAAGGGGTTGTAGAGTCCAATAGAGCAGTCGGTGCACGCGGTCCGCGCTGGTCGGGTTGGCATGGGGACAGGGAGGGGTAGAATGATTTCAAGTGGTTGTCCGGACGCTTCCCTATAGGAAGGAGGGCTGTCATCCTCCGGTGTTTGTTCTCGAGGAGAAAAGGGCGGCTTCGGTGTTGTTGGCTCGAAGCGATGGGCTGCGACAACCGGGGTGGGGGTTCCCTCGAGCGAACCGGTCGATTCTGCCACGGGAGACGATGGCGGAGGGGACGGGGTGTGTATTTCCGACGCAGATGGTGAAGGTTCCCTTGGAGGAGGAGTCGATGGCTCGGATGCTGCACCAGATCGAAGCTTCCGACCACTTCTCCTGCCTCGTTCCTCTGCGGGAGGTACCTTCTCCGGAGTATCGATGAGTGAGTCATTGATCATGCAACCTGATGGATCTGGCGATGTACTTACCTCTGCCTTCGGCGTGTCTTGCCTTTCCTCAGCCTCTTGTACCTGCTGAGCCGGCTGTTCCTCCATGCGAGAAGGTTGCTCAGCCCCAGCCGCCGATGCTTCATCTACGCGAGTCTTCTTTGGCCGCCCGACCTCCTTTACCGCGAGTAGAATGACGACGCTTGGCTGCCATCGTTCGTTCGTGGATTGGGAGATAAACGAGAAAGTGAGGGTGATCAAACGCAGGAAGGGGGCAAAGAAGTCGAGGAACAACAAGGAAGAGAGAATGGTTCTGAGTGACTTTCAATAGGGAAGACCAGATCGTTCACGAAGCAAATGATGCGATCAAAAGTCGGGGACTCGCGAAGCACATCAAAAATGACAGGAGCGACGAAAAGAAACTGGCTTCGCTGACACTGATCCGATGAGAGGAGAGAAGAAAATCACAGGCAGATATAGCCCAACCATCTTGACCACAGATTGATTTTGGAGATTGCGGGTTTCCACTTGGTGAGATGATTAGGAATAAGGAACATCAAACTACCAGATGAGGATCACCTAGGAGATGCACTGGTCCCTCCTGGCAGTTTGCATCTGTGGCGTCGAGCAAAGATCGAAGATCACGAGTTGGAAGCAGCAGTGATATATCACTTTTTTTGGTGCACTGGGCGAGAGACGGCAAGAGCAATCATCGGGGAACAACGACCATGCATGATGGCTTGCAGCAATAGAGACGGAACAGACGCAGGAGACAATCGATCGTATTCATAGTGTTGAAGATCCAGACGACTTAAAACCTGTTCATTCGAATTTTCGATTCCCTATTTGACATGATTTCCAAATCAAATCGTGATGAACCGGAACTCAACGGTCAGCAGGTAGTGTGGCTGTCAAATCCTAGCAAATCCTGGAAAATGTAGATCCCAAACGCCAGAAAATCGGAAACGGTCCATTTGTGCAGAGTGAATCATGCCGAGGCAAAGTGTGTCTGCCAAAAAAGAAAACCCTCCAACGACCAGTATTTGAAATCCGGCCGATCTAATTCTTCTCGCCTCCTTGATCTCTGGTAACCTCGTCACTGCAGATTTCATCTCATCAGTCGATCGCTTCTCGACCCGGGGATCATGGTGGATCAAAGGAGAAACGCACATGTGTTTGCTCAGCTCCTCCAAATGCCGTTGCTGATCTTTCAGCTTCTCCTTGAGCATCTTCATCCTGTACGAAAGCACCGGTCAGTCGCGTCTGAGATTCATTTCTCCCCCGGATCTGTCAGGACCTGGCCCACGTACTTTTCCATTTCTCGATTGTACACGTAAAGAGCTTCATGGGCGGCTTCGCGGCGTGTGAATTCATCCTTTCTGGAGAGATGCGTTCAGCATACTGTCTGGACGGTTTCCCCAACGGTGCTGTTTGCCAAAGACACGAACGAACGAAAATAAAAGGAGACCGACATACCCATCCAACGATCCCCGAGTTCGTGGAGCTCCCGTATCTCCCTCTTTCATCCTGGGCGAGACCACGGAAAACGGTCGGACACATGCTGCCATGCCTGTTCGACGAAGAGGCTGCGATACCGATAGACGCATCATGTTGTTGAAAATGTATACGTATATATAGATTTGAATCTGCTGGCGATGTGAAATGCAGTTGATGCAGGGTGGAAGGGAGGGAGGGCATCAAAGGCACAGGGCCAGACGGGGAGGGGAGGGACATGATCCCATCGTAGCTCCCAAGAGTTTCTCCTCTTATGAGTCCGTCCAACGAGAATACGGACGCATCTGGAGATTACGCCTCGTTTCCCCCTTGGGAGATTCAATGACTTCATGAGCCACAAAGTACGACTCGGTCAGGTGATCTCCGATGCGATTCTTGCCTGGGGCATCTGGCAGGCATCATTCCAGAACGAGCGGGGATTAATTTCGTTGCGATTCTCCTCCTTTCGCTCATGTTCTTGCCTCTCGTCATTCTCATGCGAGGATTGGCCTGTTTGGTGATCCATCTACTGTATATTTCTGATGGCTTCCCCGGATCTGCACAACGCATGCGGAAGGTTCAAGAGCGGATCTTGACACTCCAGATGAAGTATACACGGGAAATGGAATTATAGGTAGCTGCAGCATGTAGTTCTAGCCTAGAATATAGTGAAAATACAGACTCTCGTCATCAGGCATGCTATAGACAGGCGCTCCTGAAACAGAAGATCTACTATTTAGGATACGTCCCGTTGCTCCACCATGGTCGTCTCATCTAGCTCTGTTCAACGACGAATTCAAAAGACCGATCTCTGACCTAGATAGATAGATGATAGCGTACATCGCGATTATTGATGACGATGAGTCGATAGTGAGGATGAGCCGTCGAAATGAAAGCAATACACATAGTTGTTTTGTTTTGCTATTTTCCCTCCTTTCCTTTCTGTGATACAGTATACAATATGCAGAATGCGTTACCGTGCGATTATGCGTTGCCTCCATTGCATGTCTGACTCTTCTACGACCCCGTTGGGATAATACGGTTTCTAAATGGGGTCGAATAACCTCAACACCTTATTCCCCGACACACTGTTTATCATGAACAACACCTAACCAGATCCGACTTGTTTCGCCACATCTCTCTATATCCGCATTCGGCCGTCCATGAGGCGGGTTGATCCAGTCAGACGGTCGTCGAATAACAACAGCAGCAGCAGAAGCAGTTGAACCTTGTGTTTGTCTATATTTGGAATTGTCCTGATGGTCGAATTTCAGCAGTGAAAGGAAACTTGACAATGATACAAGTCGCAATGAAGCAACCGGATGCCCACTCGACTCCACTGATTATCATCATTGGACACCACGATACTGGAATCACACACTCACACTCCTCTCACTACTCCGTATGGCTTCTTTATCTCCGTCACTAAAACTATAAGTTATATGGGCTCAGCCAGTGGTTACGTGGGATACCCGGGCAAATGGAAGGGAAGGACGGTAAGACGACAATTGACCGTAGAACTCTACTGGGGAAAGATTCTTCCTGTTGTGTTGTGTGACAACTGCCTTATCGGTGCGTAATACTCCGTAAGTAGTCATGAAAAAAAGTCGTATTTACAAGGGGGAATTCCTTCCCTTGGCCCATATTGATATCAAACATTGACGTCAAACGACAAAAAAGCGTAATCGAATCTCAACTTTCCAACACCCATAAGAACAAATCGAACAACCAAAATTCCTACAGCTGGTACCGGAAACCCTTCTGCAAGCGACGCGCAGCAGCAAGATCGATGCCCTCGATCTCCGCCGTGCGCTGGAGCCGAGCCAGCTCCTTGTCGGTGAGAGTGACATCCTCGTCCTCGAGCCGGGCCAACCGCTTGTTCAGGACGCGCAGGTGGATGTACAAGGTCAGCGCGCAGAGGAAGCCGACCATCTGCAACGCGATGTTGACGCCCAGCGCGGGACGGTAGTACGGCTTGTCCTGGGTGCGGTAGGTGTACGGGGTCCAGATGGAGGCGGAGTTGCCGACAGCGTTGATGAAGGCGTAGGCGGCGGCACGCTTCGCGGGCGGCCGGGGGATGGCGCTCGCGATCCAGCCGTAGATGGTCCCGTTCTGCGCGAAGACGAAGATCATGAGGAAGAAGGAGAAGTAGCGCGGGCCGAATCCCGTGACGGTCATGAAGATGATGAAGCCGACGATGGTGATGGGGATCGGGTAGATGAAGAACCAGAAGCGGCTGCCGATGCGGTCGGACATGTGGTTGTGCGCGATGGAGTAGATGACCATGAAGATGTAGGGGGGCGCGACGAGCAAGAGCGAGATGACTTGGTTGTAGCCCAGGGTCGCGGTGAGGGTCGGGAAGAAGTTCTGGAACCCGCTGGCCCCGGTGATGGACATGTAGCCGAGGGCCAGGACGTAGGTCTTGATGTCGGTGAAGGCCAGCTTCATGCCCTTGATCTGGCTCATGGCGCCGCCGTCGTCCAGATCGGCCTCGGCGGCCTCGATGGCCATGCGCCGGTTGGCGACGTGCTTCATCTCATCGGACAGCAGGCGCCAGGTGTGCGGGAAGTCCGGGAGGAGGAAGCAGATGACCAGGCCGACGAAGCAAGTGATGGACCCCTCGATGATGTAGAGCCATTGCCACGGGGACATGCCGCGCTTGCCGGCCAGACCGTTGAGGATGCCGGCGGCGATGAGGTTGCCGAACGCCCCGCTGAGCAGGGAGCCCGAGTAGAAGATACTCATGCGCAGGGCCACTTCCTTCTTGGTGTACCACTTGGAGAGGTAGAACAGAACGCCGGCGAAGAAAGGCGCCTCTGGAAGGGACGAGCCGTCAGCATCATCATCATCATCATCATCATCGTTACCGTGTCATCAATGATTTGGTCCTTACCAACAAATCCGAGAATGAATCGGCAGGCGACGATCGCTCCGTAGCTCTTGACCTGGCTGGTCAGGGCAGAGACCAGACCCCATGCGCAGACCCAGAAGCCGAGATACAGCGACGGACGGCCCATGTAGTTCAGCAGCAAGTTGGACGGGACCTGCATGAGGATGTAGCCGACGAACAGGATCGACAAGCCCGTCTGGTATTGGGTATCAGTGAGGTGGAGATCTTTCTGCAGGCCTTGCAGCTTCGCAGCAGCATAGTTGTTGCTATTCGCACAATCAGCATCATCGTGGTCCCCCTGCATCCTCCGGGCCGAGAGAGCAACCCCCAACGGTGCGACCTACCGATCAATATAATTCATCAGGTACACAAGAATCACCAGCGGCATGATGAGCGTGTCGATGCGCCGGCGCAACTTCTTCTCGATCTCCTTCTCCTCGGGGGTCAGCTGGGCGAGGTGCACGAGTTCCTCGTGCGCGATATGGGCCTTGTCGCCCATCGCCTCATGGTCGGCGATGACAGCTTCGTCGCGCGCCATGATGGTGGAAAGAAGGGCTGCCAACGAGGTATAAGAGACGGCCGCAAGGAGGGAGGGAAGGTCGACAGGGCTGCGAGCAAGGGCGAAGAGAGCGCAGGGGAATGTCAAATGCTCGGCGGGCAGGACAGTGTGACAGCCTTTATATATCGACTCCTGCAGCACTCCACGGGGAAGTACTCCGTGGTGTCTCGATCTCCCCAGGAATGTGTCAACCCCATTTCTTGCCTCCACAGGTGCTGCATGCGCGGGTTCTTCGCCTTGGGGAAGCTGAAAGCGTGGGGGAGAACAGTGCTAACTTTGGTACAACACGGTGGGGATCTGCGCCTTCGACGAGACTGACTGTCTCATGCGGACTGCTGGACTCGGAGAAAGTCCGCGACGTTGAAAATGATCAGCCGAAACGATCAGCCGTGAATCCTCGAGCTTGTCTCGACCCAAGCCCTGCGCCAGTTCTGTCCTGCGTAAAGTCAAATCCAACCCTGGTCGACACCTTTGGCTGCGAAACTTCGTCTGCACTGACAACTTACAAGCCAGGCGGTTGTTCAGACCATTCACAGGAGCGAGCGATGCGGTCAGACTCTGACGCCGTCCCAGGGAACTTGCGCCGACTCGCCGAGGAACCAGAACCACCGGGTGAGTAGCTCCTGATGGGTCGCATCGTTGGTTCTCCGGATCGCCTTCCGCGGATTCAAGGCTCGTGGCGGTGATTATGCTAGATGTGGAGGAGGATGTAACGTATAACCTTGGAATCACCAACGCTAAAACCTACTCCGGACCCTTTCGACCGTGCCATTTCTGGATGCCGGTCCGAGCGCGTGGAAGCAAAATTATCGGCATCCATCACCAGACATACCAACTAGCTATGGTGGATTTGAAAGTCTGAATAACCTACGGTCGTAATGCAAGGTTCCCCAGACTTTCGGTAGCTATTCCTCAGGAGGATCCCCCTCATTCAGGACCAAGGCCGTGAGCTCGGCAGTGGATCGCGTCTCGTATTGATACTTCCCCCACAGTCCAAGACGACATGAGAATCGGACAATCAGCGGAGGTGGAGCACTCGTCCTGAACCTGGAGTCATCCGTCCAGAGGATCCCATGCGCCGCAGGGGAATCAGACAATCGACCTCCGAACCAGTGTCCACTGTCTTTTACGTCAATCAGTCCACCACGTCGATCCAGGAGGATGTCATTCGCAGTCTGACCGCCTCGTTTTTAGTCTCTGGGACTCGAAGACCTGGGGTAGAATCGGCCAATCAACTCGAAACACTGACATTCAGATGGATCTCCCGAGGCCGCCTAGCAAGGTCAAGGTTCTTTTTTCCTTCTTTCTGCTCAAGCCGTGCCTGCTCGTCCCTTTCAATGCCAGGAACGCCATCTCTCGGCAACGAGACCACAGAACACGTTCTGGCCGATGCTATCCACTGTGAGCATCACCGTGACCGTCAGGTCCGAGGCACATCTTCCTAGCTGGGCAAAGTTCATCGGCCGTTCGCCGATCCAGCTGAGCAAGCTCATGTCGCGCGTGTTGTTGTTGTTGTTGTTGTTGTTGTTGCTCTTGCTCTTGCTCTTGCTCCTAGGAATCAACAGGCGAGTTCACACGACACGGTTCGACGGAACGGCTGATGGCGCGGAAGTTCTCCTATTCACGACTCATGTGGCCGTATCCAATGGGTGATCATTCTGAGTCATCGGATATCCTGACAAGTCGTCTCTTCAAACAAGGATGAGTACTGTAGTTAAGAGTAGCGTTAACCTTGCTAACCTCCCTGTCCACCCCGTTCAGAGTGGATAGCTCATAGCTACCTAGCAGTCCGTCCCTTTGACGACTGATCACTCACATTGACTACATGCCACGTGGAGAGGATTTTTTGCAAGGGGGTTCAAAGTTCAAACGTCATTCAGTGCGGTACACCGTGTTTGGCACTGGTGATCTTGCTAGTCGAAAAGACAGAACGCATGCTCAGTCAATCCACAGGCAAGAACCTCGGTATGTCACTCCTGCCGATGGTGGATCCGATTCCTCAGGAGTCTACTCCTGTCAACCTGCGCATATGGATGAACTATGACCGAAGATTGGTGTCATGGCACCTTTTTAGTTCAATAACTCTGTATGTCCAGACCTGTCCGTACGCAACAGCCACCCCTCGGGGATGTCCTAATAAGGGCAACCTGCGTCTCCCAAGGCTGCTACGATCAGTGGTGACAGTCGGCATCGCAGCTCTCGGCCATGGACGAGAGAGATTCATTCCAAGCTGTACGATTAATGTCTAGGTACTTCTATCTCACTCCGAGAAGGAGGTGTCCCAGGAGATCATGTCGTCGACTCCCACGCAGGGACTGGGATATGTAAGAGGATCCACCCTACGCGGGAAGTTCTCCGTTCAGAAGCGACGAGACTGCGAAGCAAGCTGCAGGTCTCCTCCGAATCTTCCACAAAGGATCGGATCGAAAGTAGACGCGCTTGAGCCGTTTAAAGCGAAATGAATTCGCACATTTGTTCATCTTTCCCTGTGCAAAGAACGCGGTAGCCACATGAGGTTGAAGAACATACAGTACCAGAGTAAGACGTTCACGGCCAGAAAATTTCCCTTTTTCAGTGTTGCAGAAGATGATCCGGGAATATTGCGAAGTGGTCTTCAAATGCGGGCTGGATGGGAGGTCGTCTGCGAGGGTGGATGTTACTTCGAACATGGACTCAGGTCTTTTGCTTTTATATCCCTGGCTGTTGAGCTCTTCGATGCTTCTCATGGAAAGCTGCAGGATCAACCAGGACAACCTACTCACCATCAATAGAGATAAAGCTAATTTGAGGGAATGAACGAGCTGTCTAAACTTCAAGCAAATCAACCGTCCCTATCCAGAGATACAGATTCGTGGTGGCAATGGTCGAATTCCACCATATCGCCGTACTAGCCACGCGAGTCGATATTTTGCAGAATTCTTGCCAGGAAAACGTACTGGCATCCTACGGTTTATCTCTCTAAAGTGGTGCACACACACATGAATATCAGGGATATGCATCAGTGTAGATCCTCTTTCCACCCCATGGGTCCGTTCAAACTCTCAGCCTGGTATACAGAAAGAACATCGACCATCACGAAGACATCAGAACTGTCGAGCACCCCTTCCACCTAGATCATAGACCATAGATCATTATGTCAGATCCGTAGGAAGGGGAGGATCAATTCCCCTTCCAAAATCTGACACGGTCTCAGCCACATCCCCGAATTCAAGTGGCCTCTCTGCTTCATAAAGCACTGACAGGACCAGCTCGGTCGAACCAATTCCATCTAGAGTGTCAACACCCGACTCGACTCCAAGATCGGCAACAAGAGTAGTGGTGCGGGCCTGCATTTGACACGCGATGATTGCGACCCATGCAGAACATGTATGCGATGATGATTGACGCTGACCCAGTCCGCCTCTTCATTCTTCAGGCGAGCGCTCGGCGGGCGATCGAAAAGCAGAAGGGGGTGAAGCAACTCGATGGCAATGGCGAACTTACGACAGATGGAAGGCAGTAATACTCTTCTTGCTCAATGCTAGGTGAAGAAAGACAAGATTGGGCCTAGGACCCTATTCTGTGACAGTGTTGGTCGATATTGATTATTGACTGCGACCAAATCACCGCAGGCGCAGCGCGGTAGAAATATAACCCTCCAGCAGGTTTATTTCGTTGCATTTTCATCACTGGATAGATGAAGACGAGTCAAGCATCGATAGCCCAGCGACAAATCTGCAAAGATTCATGCCACAATATACACAGGTCCAGATTGGCATCATTCTTATTATGTACCACTCGGTCGTGGTTGTCGCCCTGTCATGGTCACACCCTGTGAAACGTGAAAGCTGCAAAGGCGGCACGAGTGTTGGGACAAGAGGACCAGAATTCGCTCGAGACGCCAGGCATGGGGCGTTGAAAAGAGGAGCCAACGATCTCGACCAGCCTATCACGAATCCTCACGAGAGCATCGACTCCCACCGTTATTGGTCTGGGCCAGGATCCTGCGCTGGACTATCGTGCGACTAAAACGCGCCGTCGCGAGCTGACGAGCACTGGTCGATCTCCGCTCCGCGCAAGACCGAGATTCACATCTCCAGCACTGTACCCCCGAGATCTCGTTCACCCAATTCTCGCAGCCCTGTTGGCCGCAGCATGAGGACCGACCTGGTTGTCGACGGAGACTGGTTCTCGAGTCCTCATCGTCTTGCACCGCTCCCATGGGCGACGACGCATTCTTACTGCCCTTACCGGATCAGCAGCAGCAGCGGGCGAAGAAGGGGCCGAACCGTCAATCGCGGTCCTGCAGAGTGTGTCGTCTCCGCAAAGTCAAGGTATGCACTGGACGGAGCGATGGGTGTTGGTGTACTGACACGCTCCCTTCGATCGGCCTAGTGCGACCGTGTCAAGCCCTGCCAGGCCTGCTGCACACATGGACATCCCTCGAAATGCGTTTACGAGGGCATTCCGGACGATGACCTGCAGCCCATCAGCCAGGCGGAGGAGATTTGCAATCTGCGCGCCGAAATCAAGGAGCTCCGCGCGAAGATTGACGGCCAAGGTATGTCTGGGTTCATATGATTACGATTACCTCTCCCCCTCCCTTTCAATAATCCCCAAGCTTTGGGGCACACTGGCTGCCCGAGACGCCTTCCCCATTTTTAACGCCATCGGGGAGGGTCTTAAGCGGCCAGTGCTCCAAGACAGCCCCAAGGGACGCCGTTGCGAGTTCCGCTGACGGGCCCGTCCTGCGTTTCCAAGCAGGGACCCGAGCCAGGAGTGAACGGCGCCTCGCCCAACTAGAGGGCTTGTTCGAGTCGATCCGCTCCGCTCCGCTCGATGTCGTCGACGATATTATCGCAGAAATACGAGCCTCTCGGAAGGGCCTGAAGAGGCATGCAGCGACAGTTGGCCCGGAAGGTAAGTCCCCATTTGTTTTTCTCGCAGTCGATCTCGACGACACAGGTAGATTTACACACAATGCATCGGGACCCTCTGGAAATGAACACTGCCTTGGATCGCAATGCTGATGTGATTTAGTCTACACAGATCCATTTCGTCAATCCTCCAGAGCTCTCGTTCTGAGACAAGCCCACATCACAGAATCTCGAAACTCCAGCCCTGACGACGACGATGTAAAAGGAGGAGTAGTACGCGGCACCGACGACGACCACAACCCCACCCGATACAACTTCAACAGCAACCCCTACGATGCTACCGGCGAGCGTTTTCTCTCCCACGGTCCCGATGGCGTCTCGTCCAGCCCATCGCTGTCCTTCTTCACCTCTCAGCGGCCCGCCCTGGACGTATTCGTCGAGCGGTTCGTGGATGCCTTCAGCCCCGAAGTCGACGTCAAAGCCGGCCGCGCAGGAGCCATTCGCGCCGCGGCCAAGATTCGCATGTTCTCGCCGTTGATTGCGGATGCCTTTGAAGCCGTTTCGGTGGCGTTTTTTGGGCGCTCGATCCAAGACAAGCGGATCGAGACGGCGGGGTTTCGACTGTATCCGCGCGTGCTGAGAGGGTTGCAGACAGCCTTGCAGGATCCGGAGGGGAGCAAGGCGGAGTCGACGCTCGTGACGGTGATTCTTCTGATGGCGTTCGAGGTCCGTTCAGATTTTTTGTTTCCGCCTTTCTCCCTGGCGTCGTGAATGCTAATCCGGTGAATATAGAGCGTCGAACGCACCACCCAAGGGTCTCTGGCCGCTCACGTCATGGGCGCGGTGCGTTTGATCGAGCATCGCGGCCCTGAGAATCACATGTACGGCGTAGAGCACCTACTCTTCACCGAGCTCCGACCGTACTGGGTATGAGATGTTGCTTTATTTTATTTTATTCCCCTGCCGCATGATCGTCACTGCTGACGTGCAGGACAGGTCGGATGCGCCCTCGTCGCCCGCACCGCCTCGTTCCTCGCCCGCGAAGAATGGAAGACCGTCCCCTGGTCGGCTGGGACGACAACCAAGGACATCCTCCATCATCTTCTGGACCTGGCCGTCGAGATCCCCGCCCTGCTCGGCCAATTCGACGAACTGCACGCCGCGCAGCAGGCCCCGGTTCTCGGCGCCGGCGAGTTGAAAGTGAAGCAAGCCGCCCTGTGGAACGGAGTCGCCGATCTCACCGCCCGCTATGCTCAATGGAAGCGAGACTGGGTCGACGCCTACCCGGACGGACCTCCCCGGGAGGTCGAGTCGCAGCAGCAGGGCGCCGACGACGTCTTCCCGGTCTTCCGCTGCCGCGATCTCCGCACGGGAGCCATCATCCAGCCCACCACCCTGGTCTATCCGGACTTGCGCCTCGCCCAGACGATGTGTCTCTACTACACGACGCTCCTGGTCTTATCGACGGTCGACACGCGGCCCGTCGACCGCGTGACGCCCGCCGAGCAGTACGAGCTGGCGTGCGGGATCTGTCGCAGTCTCGAGTGGTATATTCGCACGGCGCCGGGGAACATGATCAATCGGCTGGCGTTTCCGGTGCGGGTGGCTTGGGAAGCGTTCCCGGACGAGGTTCCGGAGCGGCAGTTCATGCAGGAGGTGTTGCGGTTGGTTGAGAAGCGGCATGCATTGGGACTCTGGGGAAGTGGGATGCCGGAATTGTCGCCGAGCGCGGGCTCTCCTCCGCGTGTGACGTGAAACCGTCGTTCTCCATCCAGCGCGGGAGCGTATCAGAGATGACAAGAACGGAGTTGAAATGGGCTTGTCGAATTGTTCATTGTTCCTTGGACATGGCTTGCGTGGGCAGGGCGATGATTGACCCTGTCGTCGATTCACGGTGTCCCCCCCCCTGCAATGACCTATACCCGGTTGACCTGTTATTGAGTTGCTGAGCGGCCTTGATGGAGTTTGGAGTTGGTTCTACAAAATCCATTTGCTTGTGCATTCGTATTTGGAATCTTCACAATTTATGACTCTCGGATCATTAGTATCCATTTAATTACTCTGTCATCCCTAACTATGAGATCGATTAGATCGCAAGGATAAAGGCGAATTTGCATCTACTGCATGCATGCCAGTCCACCACGCAACGATTATTGGTACTGTATCCATATTGGACTTGCTGGCACGAAGGGGCATCGCCATCCTCGACCTCTCCCTTGGATAGAAAGCTTCTCCCCGAAGTATCTCCACTGGATCGCCGCTAAAACCGTCCTAACCAGACGATCGGATGGATCACATTGGCCATTGCATTAAATTAGTTTGGCAATCGTGTTCCATTGGTCCAATTGGATTGATTTACTCGAGTTAGTCTCCGCAAGGATCGCGGTGCGGTTTGCGCGTCTGTCACCAAGAAAATACAACCTGCTGACAGCTTTTCTCCCGAGGCCCAGGTGCAAAATTATGTAGCGGAGCAGCTGCGCATTACTCCGTACTGGAAGCATGAATTAATTGCTAATATCGCCTGCAGCTCTTGTCTCGACATGGCGGACGACTAATTACTGCCGTACTACGGAGTCGTGAGTGGAAACATCCGGCCTCAAGAAGTGACCTGTCACACACCGCGCAAGTCTCGTCAATGAAGGGGGGGAAGTCGCAGCACTCCCTCTCCCCTGCCTGTGTCTTTCATTCCTCCTCGACAGCTCTATCGCAACCTCTCCTTCGTAACACACCATCTCCAACGGTCCGCACCATGCGTCTCTGCTACCTCCTTGCCGCAGCCACCGTCGGCATCACCACCGTCCACGCGACGACGACAACGACCGGCATCAACGACTTCTCCTGCCACAGCGCCGAGCACCCGAACCCGGTCGTGCTCCTCCACGGCCTCGGCGCCACCTGGTACGAGGACCTGAACTTCCTGCAACTCTGGCTCCAGGCGCAAGGCTACTGCACCTTCTCCCAGACGTACGGCGCCTACGACGGCTTTCCCATCGTGGGCGGGCTGAAACCGATCAACGAGTCCGCGGCCGAGATCGCCACGTTCATCCGGCAGGTCCAGGCGCAGACGGGCGCCCGCAAGATCGACCTGGTCGGCCACTCCGAGGGCGGGTTCCAGACGCTGTACGTGCCGAAATTCGAGGGCGTGGCTCCCCTGCTGGACAAGCTGGTTGCGATTGCGCCGCCGACGCACGGGACCACCGTGTCGGGCCTGTACGATCTGGCGTATATCTTCGGCAACGCGTCCAGGAGTGTAGTGGGCGACGTGCTGGACGCGTTTGGATGCCCTGCATGCAATGATCTGGGCCCGCAAGGCCCAGCCGTGCTGCGGCTGAATGACGGGCGGCCGATCGTTCAGCCGGGAAATACCTTGACGGTGCTGACTTCGAGGTACGACGAGCTGGTGACGCCGCCGCCGACGTCGTTCGTCGATGAGCCCGGCGTGATGAATGAGTATGTCCAGGATACGTGTCTGCTGGACACTGTGGGACACATTGGCGAGGCGTTTGATCTGAATGTGTGGGAGTTGGTCAAGAATGCGCTCGACTCGACGCCACAGCGACGATTCGTGTGTTTACTTGGTTCCCCGGGCAAATGAGTACATGATCTGGGGGAGGGGGGGCACAGCACAGTCAGGTTCCGGTCTGTATAGCGTGGTGGAATGTATATACGACGTGCGATTCTAGATCTATGGGAAACAGTCTTCCCATGCAGGTCTCAAGACTAAAGAACAAATTGTCTTCCCCTCTATCGAGATAGACCTGTTCTCGTAGCTCCATCGACCGCAGCCATTCTCCGTAACTTACAGGGAGTCCGGACATATAGGAACGAGAATTCCAGAAAGCTTTGACATAGAAGCCCTTAGCCGATCCTGAAACGACACCCACGTCATGTCCGCGGCTTATTATTGTGGGAACCTACAGTGTATACTGTACCATGGATCAGGAGGAATCTGACAGCGTGGAAGGTCACTAACACGGTCTGTTCCAATAATGCCAGGGGATAATTAATTTTGATTCGTGGAGACAGACTGGCGTCGTGCTGGGGGACCCGAGTTGTCATATCCATCTGTACTTTGTCTTCGATGCCAACGGGCCACAATCCACACCATGATTTGCAACTTCATGCACTTGTATGAAATCAGCATCAGTCCGTAGCACCTGACACGGTCTAGAGTGACTTAGTAGTTTAGTCTCCACGACGAGACAGGGGTGATCACTGCTCACCGGTGAAGGCTGCAGCGGACTGACAATTGCGCCATTTGCGCAGTCATGCCACTCAGTGATGTGTAGACTACCCAGTATTAATAGTTATGAAGGTACTCAAGATCACTAACCGGCGTATTGGAGTACAACAATACTATATAAGACAGCCTTACAGCCTTACATATCTTACATATATGCAATTCCCTTAATCTGATCCGATCTCTTTCCAAGTCAGACCCGCCGCGTTTCTGGACGATCCCCTCCCCCGCCCCTGGATCGAACTTGCAGTCTCCATCATCAGAAAGACCAGAGATACATTGATCACAGACCTCCTCCACGAGACAAGTCTTGCAAAATGCAGCCCGCATCCGAGTCTGTCGACAGCGTCGCCGGATCCCCGACACCTCAACAGACCATCCTCGTCCTTCCACAGAGCCAGACGGAGATAACGTGAGTGCAGTTCATCTCCCAGACATTGCCAACTGACTGACTGACTGACTGACTCCCTCCAGCAAAGCGACCGAACTACTGGCTTCGCAAGGCATCAAGTTCACCATCTACAGCACCGAAATACCAGGTTTGTCTCCACGCTGGCGGGTTGCTCCTGTGCCGGTCCGACGTTGACTCTCTCTGACCTTGCATTTGATTCGATAGCTCAACAACAAAGCTCACGAGATGTTTCGGCTACGAAGATACAATCAGCCCGTGACACCAATGCCGACAGTCGCGGAGGAAGGAGATTTCTGTTCGGACGGCGTGAATTTGCATAAACGTACGGATGGATACAGCGTGATCAATTATGGTTCGGTTCAACACATACAACACATACTTAGCTACTATTCCTGGTGGATCGGCGTTGGTAGAGGGCGCATATGATTTTTTTTTCAACATAGACCTGGAAATGAAATGATCAGCGAGGCCGTGATGGAGGAGAAAAAAGAAGAAGAACATGAAAGGGCAAATCCCGAAGCTAAGGGAAGCAAGCATATACAGAAAGGGAAAAAGACAACGAAGAGGCGCACCGAGGGTAGATTTACTGTTTATGTAAAAGCAACAGCTTCAACAGTCCGGCTGCGACATATTCCTTGAAAGAGGATTGAGCGTTCCATTCTTCTGTTTCCAACGCGGCTTACTGAGTACAAGTCGACCGTTTGAAAGGCAATGGTTCCAATGACAGCTTGCCTGGGATAACCTTGTCTGGACCCCAAAGGTGGACTAAAACGGATTCATCTGGCTTCGAGTGCTACTCTTACGCCTCGAGCCGTGGCTGTGGTCGTATCTACCCCGAGTAAGGAAATCTGCAGCATCTGGTTCATCTGGTTCTGCCAACTATGTACAAGTTCAAACATTCAAACCTTTCATTTGGGTACTGGCTTATGAACCATTGCAGATCAAAGATCGCATCTCATATGTCCTCTCATCATCATCCCCATCTGGCTCATTGAAGAGATTAAGCTACTGGAAGCTTTGCTGCAAGATATGCGGTTTCCTCGATTCAAGGTCCAGTATCATCTGTCCGAACAACCCGTTGACCCAGGCGAACCTAAGAGACGGTGAGTTCTAGTGCCAATCAGGCAACCTCTCGGTCCGGGAAAGAAGTTCATACCAAGGTCTTGTGTAATCTGCCTGGTTGTATGCGTTGATGCTCTCGTGGAGAAGACCTGGATAAACAGCTCAGCACAGATGCCGGGGAATGAACGATGAACGATGACAAAAAAAATGTAATCAACCACCACCTACCCAATCCATCAGTACTGCTCACGAGCATCTTCAAGTTATCCGTGATTTCCTGATCATCATCCGAGGTGAAGATCCGCATAATAACCGCCATGGGCCATACATGGCCCGGTCCGGTATGAACACTTCCAATGCCCGTGATGACGGGACCCTCCATATAGTACGGATCATCCTCGCTGAGCAGCACCCTCCGAGTAGCCTGGTAGACCGTGTCATTCACGTCGACGAAGCCGAAGAACGGCGCGCTGAGCAGGCTGGGAATGTTGGCGTCGTCCATGATGTTCTGCGATCCATACCCGTCGACCTCGAAAGCGTAGACGCTGCTGCCTTCATCATACTGGGACAGCTGCGTGACGCCCCATTTGTTGATGGCTTGTTTGAGCTGCTCCGAGAAGGTCTGCATCTCGCTTGCAAGATCGTGCTCGCCGATCTGGGCCGCAATCGCCGAGGCGGAACCCAAGTACCGCGAGAACATCATGTTGGCGGGAATGAACCCCTGGTAGATCGTGGCATCGTCCGACGGCCGGAATGCCGAGCGGATGAGCCCTCTGCCCGCCTTGAAGGGGTTGCCCGCGCCGCCGTTGGTCTGCGTATCCTCGCTGTTGGTGGTCAGGCGCGTGAAGGTGTACGGGCTGGCAGCCACGCTGCCGTTGGGCGAGTACGTTCCGATCATCATCGCCTTGGTCTCGTTCAGGATGGCCTTGACGGTGTCGACCCACTGGTACTTGCTGAAGAATTGGGCATCCTTCGTCGCGGCATAGTAGTCGCTGGATACCTCGAGGTACGCGGCCAGGGAGTCTAGCTCGTACTTGCATTCGAAGACGGTGTCGGTGCTGTAGGGCGGGAAGACCGTATCGTCGCTGGCAGCGCCGTTCACCGCGGGGGGGAGGTTGGACTCCTTTGGCGGCTGGAACGACTGACAGAAGGGATATTCGAGGATGTACCGCGATTGCAAGTTGATCACCCCGCGGTAGAGCGAGGCGAGCGAGTCACTGGATGAGTTTGCCTGTAGGACCGGCAGGTACGATTGCAGCTGGTTCGCGGAATCGCGGAGCCACATTGCATCACTGGAGCGTGGTCAGCAGCGCACACGGCTGTAACTTCTGGGAACATGAAAAAGACGAACATGTCTCCCGTGATAACAAAGCAGAGCTCCTCGTCCGAGCCGGCGGCGGTGCCTCGCCATTTGATGGTCGTGTCCAAGGTATTCGGCCACGCGTTCTCGAACAGTCGATACAGGTCCGGGTCTTTGATCACATCCTTCATGCGCGTAATGGTTTGCTCGACTTCGGGAGACGTAAAAGTCCTACAAGACGCTGGTGGACGCATGTAGGACAGATGATACTTGCCCGTGGAAAAAGGTGGATGCTGCTGTGCAGCGTAAGACGTGTAGCTGGGGCAGCTATCACTTGCTGCCAACGCAGCAAACAAGGGCAGTAGAGTCCATGCGAGCATCCTGTATGCGTGAATCACATGGTCGATATCCACGGATTTGGGAGCAATCCCTTAGCACAGAGCACTTCCTTACGCGCCAGTGTAGAGAGAAGGACATGCTTCATATACCGACCAGGACTCCATCATAACTTCTGCACAGCCGTAGTAAATACTAATGAGAGGGGTATGGTCGTACATGTCCCTTGCGGGGTCAATACTATCAATTCCATCCTTTTTGCAGCTGTGATTGTTATTTCCAGGATCATCGGCCAGGAGGAGGCACTAAGATGCACATCATTGCCGTTCATGAATAGCTGTGTATTCCGTTACATTCCAAGCCAGCTTCACGGCCTCGAGGGTTACATGACAAAAGGTCCGAGCGAATTGTTTGTCTCCTCGTTTCTCCCCGATCGATGCAACCTTCAGAAAGATCTTATTCGTTGAGATGATGGAGGTTTTCAATTGAAGCAAAAGCGGATACAAATCCTATGGCTTCTGGGAGGTCGCTGGAATTTATAGCCCAATGATATCATATTGCCGGCAGATGGAGTACGGAGTGCTCTATACCGAAATAGCGAGCAAGGATACACTCGGTATGCTTCAAGTGACAGTTGAACCCGTGGACTGAATGAGATCCTTCTCACATCAGAAGCAGATCGATCTCTATGAACCAGCCTGGTCCTGGCGCATCTGGATGTAGGGACCGAGGCAGGACGGCAGAATCATAAATATAGAGCCAAGTTTTGCAGGTTTCTTCATGGAGGGAATGGCTGGCAACAGCGTGGGATTGGGAGAAGAATACGCATCACACTGGCAATCGACAGACCTTGAACCGATGAGATCGTCGATTTGCCCGTGAATCGTGAAGAAGATGCGGCCTCACGGACCCGGAAACCCAATGTGGGGTTGGACAATCCGAGCGGTTCGAAAACCGAAGTGGGAATTATTCATGATCCCTCCTTCATTCATTCATTCATTCATTTGAAAGAGGTCACCAAGAGCAGCAAGAGCAATTGATATTCATACCGCACCTGTCCACTGCTCCCCTTTCAACAAGATTCTCACACAGATTCCCAGCCATGGCGCAGAAATCCTTCACGGGCGGCTGTCTGTGCCGCAAAATCACCTATCGGATTGACTTGCCCGCCAACGAGCCAGTCCCCAAGGTACTCCCCCAGACACATAGATATGTACAGGAGACGAGGCCACGACCCATGCTGACACTCTCCGTCCTCTTCTAGGTGGTTACATGCCACTGTCTCAGCTGCAAGCGATACACCGGCGCTCCCTTCTCGTCCAATATAATCGTCCCGAAGACGGCCTTCCAGTTCGTGACTGGGCAGCCCAAGCTATACATGGACGACACGGACAAGGGGACCAAACTGCGCCGTCAGTTCTGCGGGGATTGCGGCTCCCCCTTTACCTCTGAGCCCACGGGAAACCCGGACATTATCTGCATCAAGACCGGCACGCTGGACGATCCGAATGCATTCCCGGAACTGGGGCTGGAGATTTATTACCATCGCAAGGACAAGTTTCTGGACGGTCTCTCCAAGCCGGATGTCCAACGGCTCAATGGTGGAATGTAGGCTCTTGTTGAACAGTCGGTGTCGCGACCGGGATGAAAGATGTGGTGCATATATATATATCCCGTCCAGTATATCAGGATCACGTATATGGTAACAGACGCCGACGAGGATTGGACATTTTTCGTGTATGAAGTCCTTACTTACTAGTCGAAATGAATATGAGAGACACGAGCTGAAAAACTGTTGTGGTTCGGCCCAACATTCAATGCCAACACACCCAGACTGCACCTGTTTCTGGTGACCATCTTGCCTCACAGTCGGGCATCAGCATACAACCGTATTCCTAAGCAATCGAGTAATCACATATTACTCCATCAGCAGCAGTGCTCCGCTCCTGTATCTGGAGATGCTGGGAAAAGCATCCATCCCGATGCGGGGAACGGGTTTGCCTCGGCCTGGAGAGGGGAAACCGATCGCATGACCATCGACAAGCACGCTGATAATTATTAGAACATCACCGTCAGTCTGACCGAGGTCCATTCTTCGTTCTCTCAAGAGCAGTCTCCTGCACGGAAAAGATACGCAGGCCAAATACAAATTTGACGACAGACATTATCTTCCATCTTCTAATATCAGAACATCAAACGTCACCATGGCGCCTCCCACTGCCACCGAGACCGTCACGACCACCCACCAGGTCACCGTCCAGGCTCCCCGCAACAGCCAGGAAGCCGGCGTCGAAAACGCCAAGGTCAAAATGAGTGTGCCGCGCCCTCCCGTCTTCGACGACAAGGAAAAGGAACGCGAGTACCTCAAGGGCCGGCTCGCGGCGGCCTTCCGCATCTTTGGCAAGTACGGCTTCGACGAAGGCGTCGCCGGCCACATCACCGTTCGCGATCCTATCGATCCGACCACGTTCTGGGTGAACCCGATGGGGCTTGCATTCTCTTTGATCAAAGCATCCGATCTGATCCTGGTGAGTCACGAGGGGAAAGTAATCGCGGGGGGTGCGAACCGCACGCTCAACGCCGCGGCGTTTATGATCCATTCGGCGATCCACGCTGCCAGACCGGATGTGATGTGCGCGGCGCACAGTCACAGTATTCACGGTCGGGCGTTTTGTTCCCTGGGACGACCGCTGGATATCATCTCGCAGGATTCGTGCGCTTTCTACAATGTACGTCCCACCGGGCCTGGGGTGATTCATTTTTCTCCCGTTTTCGAAACATCTACGCAAGATAACACCAACAAGCTAACACCAGGCACTGACGTGGTAGGACCACGCCGTCTACCAACAATTCAATGGCGTCGTCCTCGCCGAAGAAGAAGGCCAGAATATCGCCAAAGTGCTCGGAAACAAGAAAGCTGTCCTGCTGCAGAACCACGGCCTCCTCACCGTCGGTCACACGATCGAAGAGGCCGTCTTCTGGTTCTGCAGCTTGGAGAAATGCTGCTATGCGCAGTTGCTGGCCGATGCTGCTGCGGCCGGTCGTGGGGGGCAGACGGTCAAGATCAACGACGAGGATGCGGCGTTCACATACAAGACGGTGGGCACACACGCGGCGGGCTGGTTTAGTGCGAGGCCGCTGTTTGATGTTATTCACAGGGAGACGAATGGCGAGTATCTAGAGTAAGGGTTGATGGAGGATTCCACCACCCATTCTTACGCCTGGTGACAAGGCGATGTCCATGGGGGACGAAAGTTCCGTCCAAGTATGGTCTCACTCAGACAAAATACCATTTCAATCACCGAGTTCCGTCCACCGGGGGAATATCGCGTAGCATCTTGAAGAGATTGAAAGAAAAGAGCTCTCATCGAAGCCTCGAGCGTATGAGGATGTGAGAACAGTTGCAGCGCATCTTCCAAAAGTCAAGGCGGACGTTAGTAAAGTCGTTGAACGTATGGAGGAGTGTCAGAGCCCGCAGGCCCGCAGTCGAGGGTCGCCCTTTGGAGTCCCAATCTGACTCAGAAGAATCCAACATCATTGATATCCTGACGTAAACGAGCGCAAGCTCGCAAGGTATATTTCAACGCAGTCTACTCCCATAGGACCATTTCGCTCTTCACGTTCCGTCAGACCTAGCGGACAGGGTCAGCCACAATTTCATGAAGCCTATCCGGAGAATGCATCGATCTGCCAATATGCTATCTACTCCGCATTAGAAGTTGCAAATACTGAGTCCAATGACACTTTCATGCATGGACCATCAAGTTGACTCCGACTGAAATGCGTTCCCCTCATCCGTCCTGGGGAGATCCATCAGTCTCGGATATGACAACGGATGAGCGGAAACGGTTACATCATCCGCATCCATGATTAGCGTACAGTTGACAACACATTGACCCTTTCCCCGCATTCTTTACAATTGATACATCCCGAACATGCCGAGATCTTCAAATCCCCGGGTGGAAGGGAGATAGATGGTGTATAAATACGGCGGAGAAGGATGGTCATGATGGAGGATCTTCTGATCCTTTGTCTCTCCATGAAACACATCTAGACCAAACAACTAGGTAGCCATTCAAACACTGTGAAAGCATCATGCCAAACACCAAGACGGTCCGTGTCCCTCACCTAGGTGGCATCGATGCTGCCTACCAGATGCCGCATCCCTATGACCCGAAGAAGCCAACGCTGGTCCTTGTCAACTCCTTCACCACCTCGTCCGAACTCTACCAGAAGCAGTATGCCAACAAGAAACTGACGGACACCATGAACTTGCTGGCGATCGAGCTGCTGGGCCATGGGCAAACGCGCACCAAGCGCGAGAACTGGACCTATTGGGATACTGCCGAGATGAACCTGCAGGTTCTGGATGCGCTTGGCATCGACAAGGCTTTCGTGCTCGGTACCAGCCAAGGGGGCTGGATCACTGTGCGGATGGCCCTGCTGAGGCCGGAGAAGGTAGGCTTAATCCCACCCCAGCCCCTCTGATATCAGAGAGAGAGAGAGAGAGAGATGTAACCGGACGTGAAATGTCACCATGACACCAGATCCAAGGAATCATCCCTCTGGGAACATCACTCGATTATGAATCGGAGCGGACCCGGAAACTCAACTGCTGGGACGGGCCAAGTGCCCTGAAGCCCAGCATCGAGAAGTGGACGACCAACCAGCCCACGCCGGACTTCGAGCCCGACACAGAGTACTGCGACTTCCTCATTGACATCGGGTTCACCAAAGACTGCCCCAAGGAGGTGCGTGACTTCTGGCGCGCAACTATCAAAGCCAACTACCGCGGCGATGACGGCCGCAGAAGGATCCGGATGGCGGCCATCAACCTGGCGGAGCGAGATGGGCTGCATTCGCGCCTGTTTGACGTCAGATGTCCTGTTATGTGGTTGCATGTACGTTTTGTGTTACCCCCACTCACAGTGTCTCAGCGTTGTTGCTGATCTCGCAAAAAAATGTACAGGGCACCAAGGATGTGGTGTACTCGGTCGAAAACGCCAAGCAGGAAATCAAGCTGTTCGTAAACTCTCCCGATGCGCAGTTGGTGATCGTGGAGGGCGGTGCGCATTTCTTGAGCGCCTCGCATCCGAAGGAGGTCGATGAGGCATTGATTGCTTTTGTGTCCAAGTATCACAAGTGACTGTGAAGGACAGTTGTTGGCGTCTGCATTGCACAGAATCATGCCGATTCAAGGGGATGGGGGAGAAGCTGCATCTTCGAAGGAAGGAGATAGGCTAAAGTCAATTCAGATGTACAGGACCACTGCAATTGGTGCCATCTATCAGCGTTTACTGGGGACAAACTATCTGCCCGGTGTATTCATCCACTCATTCCACATCAGGATACTGACCTTCTCTTTTGCTCTGTTTGATACTTCGAGATTGTCGGCCAGCTCAATTGTCAATCAGTACGCCGGTTGGTCACTTAACCAGCTCAATCCCTACCGTGTACTCATACTTTGACCATGACAAATAGAGTTGAAGAGCGCCGTTCTTTCTGATTGATCATCATCCTCAGTTTCTCAGACCGGACACTCGCACAAGCTGCACGCAGTTCTCACTTGCAGGTTACAAATAACCATCGCAGACCGTGACATGGTTTGCTGATTTATGTCCTGTAGGCCCGGATTATTTATTATCAGCTACCGCTGCGGACCAACGATAGAGTCCAGATTGTACCTTCGTGACAACCCAAGCCTCCGTCCAGGTTGGAGACAATATCCGGACAGGACGGAATGTTAATCGGTTGCTCTATGACATCACAGTCGGTATAATCCGCTCACTCCAAATCTTGGGCTGATGTGACCAGGAATAGGAGAAGAAAAGCAGACAGTGGAATGGAAGGGGATCTGCCATGATCAGACTGAACGTGAAGTCCTGATTAGCGCATGTTACATCTTTCCCTTCCATTCGAGGAGCATCTCACAACTGATTCATTAATACCAGTAGTGTCTCTATCTAAGAAACGGGGTCAGAGCTCAGTGTAGATCCTTCAGTCCCTGCATTTGATACGTAGGCACAGCTCTTCCTCGTTTCAGCTGCATCACTGTGATCTGTGAGAAGTCGCTTTTACTATGGGATAATAGGGCCCGATGCTGGATTCCTTGATATGGGAGTATCTCGCTGGTTAATATGGGTTGACTGCTATGCTTGCTCTTCCTCTTTCTCTCTGTTTTCCTCTTACACAGATTGCCTTCTCTTTTCCTATCTGGCGGACCTCTTTGACTGTTGCTCATCATTATTTATTTTATCATCATACGGTATGCAACAGTCCTGGTCTGGGGTGTCCTCACAGCCATCAGCACCAACACCCAATCCACACGCTCCGCTACGGACAAATCCACCGAAGGAATATACAACCCCCAACGGTCTCTATCAGGCACGGGAGATCTTACGCACGACCGTCTACAACAACACAAACTCCTCATCAGCCCAATCCATCACAGAGTCAATCTTCACCCATGAACCTGCTCTGTCGGGCCATGTGAACCGAGCCGGCTTCGATTCCACAACCGTCAACTATGACCCCGCCGTCCTCGTTCAGGCATGGAAACACATGTACGACTCCGCCGACGCAGAGCCCACGCTCTGGCAGAACCCGTGCTATCAGAATGACCTGGTCGACGTCAGGCGGCAGGTGATGGCGAACGCGTTCATCCCCATATACACAGACATGGTATCCGCATACAATCGGCTCAACGCATCAACCACCGAGATATCCCCTGCAGGCGGCAAACTGGTCAACCTCCTCAACGCCCTCGACTCTGTCGTCTCGACCAACGCAAATTTCCAACTCGGCTCATGGATCGAGCCCGCGCGCGCCTGGGCCTCGAACGGTAACGACTCCGAAGCAGCGTACTATGAATACAACTCCCGAAACCAGTTGACGCTCTGGGGCCCGGACGGGGAAATCAACGACTACGCGTCGAAGCAGTGGGCGGGCCTCGTGTCGACGTATTATGTCCCGCGGTGGCCGATGTTTTTGTGGATTGTCTCACATCCACGCCGGTGGAGAAGTACAATGCCACCGAGTTTCATGCGCGGGTGATGGCGTTTGAGCTCGAGTGGCAGAAGGAGACGTGGAAGGAGGTGATTTACAGACCGTGCTGGAGCAGGTGGTGAAGGCGTGGCCTGGGGTGTTTGGTGGTTCGCATGGGAATCGTGGTGAGAGTAAAGTCGGTTTCTACAGGATGCGGTCATGAATTCAGACGAATGCCATGGATGTAGGATATAGATCCAGATCATGGATAGCAATCATCTCACAAATTGAGGTCTCACAGGGCTCAAGAGAATGTCGCCGGGTTCATTTATCGAAAAAGCGAACTATAGCGTCGATACGAAGGACTGACAAGGCCAACTCTCACCCTTTTTTGCTTACTGCAAATTCATAGCAATCATATCAATACATGCAGCTTCACGGAGTATCACTGTCAACCGTCCATATTCGTATCACGTCGTCATCCCGAGGTCCTCTGTCAGACTCCCGAAACAGGCAACCCAAGTTGGTTCGGGAAGATGGGCCAATCATCCCGAGCGACTGGACCTCCGTAGACCTTTTTATCAGCGAGAAAGAGCCCCGCGCTAAACCTGGGGAGGCCAAAGATACGCCGGATGGATCCTCGATCTTCCATCCTCCATCGCGGGCGCGAGATTTTCCCGATCGAGATAAGAACGGGAGATGCTCCGACTGTCGATGCGGGCCCTTCACACTTTTAAGTGGCTCATCTTCATCAATCAGTGAGAAGTTGCTGAGGTTGGATGCACATTGCTCAACGCGACCAGTCGATCCGACGCTGCGGGGAATCAACCCAGCAGTTGAAGGAGAAACTTTCTTCACGAACGACTTTATCATGGGGGGTTCGGCTTTTGATCCACATCCACATCTCGCTCCTGATACGGGCTGCGTTAACACGAGGATATATAAAGGACCTTCGTTGCCTCCACCTGGATTGTCAATCTCCGTGCGGAATTCGACTTTCTTCCCTCCTTTCCCCCCTAACATCACCATGGCTGGCTTGCATCCTTTCGACCCCATCACCCCTGGGGAAATCCAAGTGGCAGTGAAAGTTCTAGAGGCCGCCTTCCCCAAGGTGCCATTGAGATACAAGCGCATCGATCTGAATGAACCCAGCAAGAAGGATGTCATCCCGTACATTGAGGCAGAAAGACTAGGCAAACCCTTGCCTCCCAAGCCTGCCCGTCTGTTGCAAGCTCTGTTCCACCGCCTCGACAATGGCGCCTTCTATAAGGCCTTGATCAATGCGAATAAGCGGTCTGTGGTCTATGCGAAAGAGTTGCCTAAGGAGGTGCAGGTTCGTTGAACGATGTCCGATCGTAGCAGAATCCGACGATCTGGCTAACTGCATGCACTAAGGGCCCACTCGATGTCGACGAAATGATTGAAATCGAGCAACTCTGCCTGAAGCACCCCGCCGTGCAAGCAGAGATCGAGAAGCTCAAACTCCCACCGGGAGTAACCGTCTGCAACGATCCCTGGATCTACGGCACGGACGACGAGAACGAGTCCCGCCGGTTGTTCCAATGCTACGTCTATATCGTCGGGGTGGATCATGCCCAGAACAACCACTATGCCACACCATGCAAATTCTCTCCCGTCTTTGATGGCATCACTCGCGAACTGGTCCGGATGGACTACCTGCCCGGCGGCGTGGACACGCAAACGACAGACACGCAGCCGTGGAAACCTGTGAAGACGATCCAGTACGCGCATGAGCTCCTGGATGAGCCGCTGCGTACAGATCTCAAGCCGTATATTGTTCAGCAGCCAGAGGGCGCTTCCTTCATGGTGAATGGCAATGCCGTATCGTGGCAGAAATGGAAGTTCCGAGTCGGGTTCAATAACCGCGAGGGATTGGTGATCTACAACATCAACTATGATGGCCGCAACGTATTCTATCGTCTGTCGATGTCGGAGATGACGGTGCCGTATGGAGGTAAGTCTCGTCGGTTTCACTTGTCATTAATTACCTTCTCGAACGGATCCTTTAGAGAATGTTTCTTATGCTAATCTCGCGCGAAGACCCCCGCGCGCCATATCACCGCAAGCAAGCATTCGACATCGGCGACGTCGGTTTCGGCATCACGGCCAACCAGCTCTCCCTGGGCTGCGACTGTCTCGGCCACATCAAATACTTTGATGGCTACCGTACAGACTCCAAGGGCAATCCCATCCTCTTGAAAAACGTCATCTGCATGCACGAGCAAGACAACGGCCTCCAGCACAAACATACGAACTACCGTTCCGGCGCTGCCACCGTCGTCCGCAACCGCCAGCTCGTCATCCAGATGATCTGCACTGTCGCCAACTACGAATACATCTTCGCATTCATCTTTGACCAGGCCGCGGGGATCGAGCTCGAAGTCCGCGCCACGGGCATCCTCTCCACCGTCCCCTTCGACAACGAAAACGGCCAGACCATCCCCTGGGGAACCAACGTCGGGCCGGGCGTCATGGCCCCCTTCCACCAGCACCTGTTCTCGTTCCGCATCGACCCGGCCATTGACGGGTTCAAAAACACCGTCTACTACGAAGACAGCGTGCCGTTCCCCCTTGACGAAAACAACCCCTGGGGCGTCGGATACACCACCCAGGAAGAAGTCATCAAAACCTCCGGCAGCGCCAACACCAGCGTCGAGCGCCACCGCGTCTTCAAAATCCGCAACGACACCTCCATCAACCCCATCACCTACAAACCCGTCGCGTACAAACTCCAGACAGCACCGAGCCAGATGCTCATTGCGCACAAGAACTCCTTCGGCCACCGCCGCGCCGAGTTCGCCACGAAACCAATCTGGGTGACGAAGTACCGGGACGACGAGCTCTTTGCGGCGGGGGAATTCACGAACCAGAGCAAGCGCGCCGAGGGTGTGGAGACGTGGGTGCAACGCAACGACAACACCGAAAACGAGGACATTGTCGTCTGGCACACGTTCGGATTGACGCATAATCCGCGCATTGAAGATTTCCCCGTTATGCCCGTGGAGCGCATCAGTGTCATGCTGAAACCGGATGGGTTCTTCACGAAGAACCCGGCCCTGGATGTTCCGCCGAGTAATCAGGCGTTCAATCAGTCGACGTTACATCCTGAGCCGGCGGCTTGTTGTGCCGGTGCTGGGAAGAGCGGTGCGAAGCTTTGATGGGTGGACGAGCGATACGCTGGAGGAGTTCTGGGATGGATTCATTTGTTATTTTTTGCCCTCTAGCAACAGCAACAGATGGTTCAGAGCAAATTTTTGCAGATTCGATTTTCCTAGCCCATGTCTATTCGAGTCATGATACCGATCGTGAGGATTGAAGAGCAGCCCAGCATTACTGTACAGAGACTACATGAATCTATACATGAGACCTGTTGCCATTCTCCTTTGTCAAGGCCGAAGCTCGCAAAAGAAAGCTCTCAGTAAAGATACATTCGGCAAGACTCTTGTGAAGCAAATGTCTTACTATGACACAAAAAGATAGAATAAAAATTTCACTAGACCCGTCTTCCAGCGTTTCCTAAAGTAGACTGTATTAGTCAGTCCAATGCATGCAAGAGCTGGTATCCTACCTTCCATTCACGATCGTAGAGACGAGAAAAGAACCCTAAATGACCGCATATGACTATTTTATCAACTTTGAAGTCCTTTTCACTGGTCTGGATAGTGAAGTCTGACAGTTTCTCTGAGAGAAAAGGACCTGAATGAAAGAGACACCTGAATTGATGCAGTCCTCTCGACTTCTCTTTGCCTTCACACGTACTGTCTGATATTGACGAGAGGTCTGCTGTATAAAAACGGGAGATGTTCTATGAACAAGCCGAGCATCTCCCAAGAGAATCTCGTTCAGCTCAAGCAATGGCACGCAGCATTTTCTCTTCCTCGAGACTATACTCCGTATATCCAGAAAGACGGACATGGCTTCATGCATGAACAGACTCATCGTGCCACCAGATGTCGTTCCTTTGTTTCGATCAAAATCCGAACGCCAGAGACTTCTTCCGAGAGCTCCTCCAAACTCACCCTTCCGAGATGGTCTATTGCCTTTGCTCCAAGTCCAGAGCTATTTTAAGGAGATTCTCCTGTTGCAATACGGCTCAAAGCCTCACAGATGACTGTGGACGGCGCGTATACTACCGGACTTACCGTCCGTTCTGGAAAAGCGAAGCGAAGCAGTCTACCAGCAACTGACACCTTGCATCATTGTGGGATCAGGGAAAAGCCTAAACGGGAAATCTTGGACCGTTCGATGGCATGCCTTGCTCGAGTTCGTTCATCCTTGCAGGGCCGAACCGACGCCGTTTGAACGACCCCTGGTCTAGTCCCTTCAACGGTCTCGTCGCTTAGGTTTTTGCAAGACTATGAATGCTTCTCTCGCTGACAATTGCATGGCTCTCGAGTCTAGAACACCGCATTCGTTCCATCTTCCACGTGCTGCGCTCCCGATTTTGCTTACACGTGAACGTCCCACAGTGAAAGTCACTTTGGATGGGTTTTTTCCAGTCGTTTCGCATCGAAATCCTCGCGCTGATGGGGACAGGGCCGTTGCACATGTTATGTGACTCCCGTACTTTGGCTTCGCTCGTGATTGTCGTGGCGGCTGATGCGACAAAACAGATTGGTCTGACACTTTCTCCCGAGAGATCCGCAATTGAGCCATTGGTATTAACAAACACGAGAATGGTCAGATGAGTTGTCCAGTAACTCCGTGATGCGGGAGGACCATTAGAGAACGCGGGCCGTCTCGCCTTTTCACACGCATTCGCGTGGTGCTATCAAGGAAGCCCATTTGTCCGGTTGAGCCCAGGGGTTGATTCTAACGGGCCATTGCTAGGATCATCACAGGGTACGGGAGCTAGCAGCCTCGCTGGCCGTTGAAGCTACTGTCACCTTTAAACGGGGAAGTCTCTCCGCGCTCCGAAGATTGGCGCTATTGATGGCATGGCGGATTGACATCCAGACAGGTCTGGTTGCCTGTCTTGCAATTGACTCCCAGTATCATGCGGTGAGACGCATACTCGAGTACTTTATAACCCTTGCACAAGAGCGACGTTGTCGTCCACGCAATGGACGGTCCAGAAACGAGATATATTTGCCATCAAACTTTCCTCGGGGCGCTTGGAAGAATTGAGTTTGCCTCGTTTTACCTTGATTGTGAAGCTTACTATATTTTGTCGTGGTGTCCACATGGTGTCCCAAACGGTGAACCCTATCGTACCCGAGGTAGGACTTTGCATTGAGTCACTGTTGTAGTCCCAAAATCTGGACTCACAATCACATAAATGGCAGGAGGACGACGATCTCTACCATGATGTGGATTCGTCTGCAGAGTACGCGCTCTTCAATCATCTCGCCAGTTGATGGCGGCCCGAACATGTGCACCCAGCTTTGCTAACCCAGGCGCAGAGATAATCTGAGCTCGACATCTTCTTTGACATCGAGTATTCTTCACTACAAGTTCGCTGTGATCCTATCTCTTCAATTTGGGTTCTGTTCATGTTACTGGAATCGATGCTGAAATTGGTTTTAGGTACGAAGTACGAACGGATTCGTTCGCAACAAAAGGTGTCGTTTCATGTATGCACCGCTCACTAATGATAAAATCGAAAACAGAACGGAAGGAGATACCACGCTTTTAGGGAAGGAGAATACGTGATTGTAAGCCCATCATTCAGTGAACGAGTTACTCTGTGATGAGAATCTAATCTCTAAACTCTGCTGGCAGCCAAATGACGAAAGGGAGCAAGACCGCTTGGACGGGGTACGCAATCGCAATGTCAATCATCGCAGAGACCATTTTTGATGATAGACGGCCGACAGCAACACCACATTTTCCGGCTCATCCTCGGCGGTGCGTTGTATCGCGCACCCATCGCGCCAGATGTCAGCAGAATCCTCGACCTGGGCACGGGAACTGGAATCTGGACGATTGACGTGGCTGAGTATGATTGTTCATAATAGCAACAGACCACTTGCTGAAGGCCAAGGCTGATCATTTACTGCAGCGAGTTTCCGGCTGCCGACATTATCGGTAATTAAGTCAATCGTTGAAAGTGTATCATCCGATGCGCATCGCTAATCTTCACAATAGGTACTGATCTGAGCCCGATTCAACCCACATGGTATTGTCTCGAACTGCCACAGCCTGTCGATATGTACTGATTCCGACGGAAGGGTCCCACCCAACTGCTCCTTCGAGGTCGACGACTTTGAATCGAAATGGAATTTCTCCAGACCATTCGATTTCATCCACGGCCGCAGTCTCGAGGGATCCGTCAAAGATCATCCGCGACTCTTCCAGCAAGCATGGCAGAACCTCAAGCAAGGTGGATGGTTTGAACTCGAAGACGCCACGGTCGATCTCTTCGGCGACGACGACACCATCAAGAACGCTGTCAACATCAGGAAATGGAGTAACTTGGTGGTGGAAGCAAGTGAGAAGTTCGGCAAGAAGATGAGGGTTGCCCAGAATTACAAGAAGTGGATGGAAGATGCGGGCTTTGTGAATGTCAAGGAGGACATTTACAAGGTATGACTGACTCTCATTTCCTCTCGAAGAGAGGCCAGACGGCACGGTTCTATCTGAAACGTACACCGTACAACTAACGCCTCTCCTCATAATACAAAGGTCCCGTTCAGTCCTTGGGCCAAGGATCCGAAAATGAAGGAACTAGGCCGGTATCAACAGGCCATGGTGCTGGAAGCTATGGAGGCTTACTCCCTCGCCTTGATGACTCGGGTCTTGGGATGGAAGGTGGAAGACGTCCACGTTTTCCTCGCCAATGTCAGAAAGGAGTTTCTGGACCGGAGAATCCATATCTATGCCAAGTACTATTTCGTCTATGGCCAGAAGCCGGAGGGGGCTTGACTGTCTCCCACGGAGGATGTTTGATCTTTTGTCGTTCCGAGTCTATTCTTCTACTACTTCCAAATCAGAACCAAATGTGTATCTTGACGAAAGAGACGAACTACTATCTTCGATGTTTTGAACTACGTACTGTACCATTGTACAGTGCTACTTCCTTCGTAGGCCACCACGGCCCGAGAACCCGAGCCAACAAGACCCAACGAAGGGGAACCGTGTCCCATTTTCTCGATTGTCATTACGTACCGATGCCGATCCCCGAGAGAAGTGGATTCCGAAGAGCTCCTCAAGTGTCTGGACCGAGAGAACAGACTGTTGTCCAAGTGGTCTCAGACAGCGAACCAGCGGCTATCCTCGGGTATCCATGGAAGGAAGACTTTTCTCAGGAACAAAATAAAATCCACTGCAGTCGCTGCACGACTCCACGTGGGATACAGCTCTATTTCAGAACCCTTATCAGCATTGTTATTGAGGTTATCCACAATCTGTGCCATCTGCTGGATCCAGATGGAAAAATTCTTCTGATCGTCATCAGCCACAGTCCCGAAGTTAACCGTGTTTCTTGACCTTCGGTTGACTATCCACACTGTCTCTCAATCTCATGAAAATCATCTCTGATAGGTCATTATGTCGACATCACGTACCAAGCGTGTGGCTTTCCTGTGGCTGTCGCAGATCCTGCACAACTCGCACAGGGGCAAATGCTCAATCTGGGCCTCGGCAAGAGACGGAAGAGATAGCGACGAGATCGATTTTTATATGATCGAGAACTTTCATCTGGCAGCAATGACGCATCATGGATCAGTGCGGTGAGTAAGGAAATCAGTAAAGAGGATAGATAGCAGTTCCACTTCTTACCGCACAGAGCGTTGCCATCGTAGTCGCGGAGTTGTCCTATATCCTCCTCCATGTATAAGTGATTCTGGGTCTTTCCCTGCTGGTCCTTGGCCGGACGGGATCGACAGTCGACATTTCAGCGACTGCTAGACAAATGTCCAGCATGACTGCGATGAGTTCGGACTCTCACGATGCAGAGCTCAAGGCAGTTGACAACGCCGCCGAGTCTGACCGGACGGCACACTGCGACATGAGCAGTGAGATGGACGGGTCCGAGGAAACGTGTGCTTCGGACATGGAAGAGACGCTGGAGCCGTTGGAACTCACCAGGATCAATACATATCGACTTCAACAATCCATCACGGTAGGATCAACGCGCGGTCCTCTGCCTCGAGAGAAATGGCTTCCGATGGGAGCTGGTAAACAGTACCCGCCCTTACTACATACTGAAGACTATGTGGTGGAATTTGATGGGCCGGATGATCCTTTGCATCCTTATAACTGGCCCATGGCGACGAGGTTTGTACTTTGTTATATTTGTCTTCTTGCCTGTGGTCCACTTCATAAAGCTGACACGCCGTCTCTCGTATAGAATTGCACTTGCATGTATGCTTTGTCATGCCACCTTCGCCGGATCGTTCTGCAGTGCCGTATTCTCCGCAGCCATTGGCCCTGTCAGCGAGGAATTCCATGTATCCACCGAAGTAAGCACGTTAGGCGTCACGTTGTATGTCCTGGGATTCGCGGCCGGTCCGACGATCTGGGCACCTGCCTCTGAGCTGATCGGACGGCGCTGGCCGCTGGCAATTGGGCTCTTGGGAAGCGGGATCTTTGCCATAGGATGCGCCGCAGGGAAGGATATCCAGACGATCATGATCTGTCGGTTTTTCGGCGGCCTGTTCTCGGCCAGTCCGCTGTCCATCGTTCCAGCGGCCTTTGCCGATATCTTCAACAACACACATCGAGGCATCGTCATGTCGATCTTCTGCATGGCAGTGTTTATCGGGCCATTTGCTGCCCCATTCGTCGGCGGGTTCATCACGATGAGTTATCTCGGTTGGCGCTGGACGATGTACATCTCGGCCATTATGATTCTGTCGAGTTTGGTGCTGCTCGTCCTGTTTTTCAAAGAGACCTACGCCCCTGTGATTCTTGTGCAAAAGGCAGCGATGCTCCGCCGCCAGTCTCATAACTGGTTCATCCACGCGAAGCAAGACGAGGTGGAGGTGGATGTCAATGAGCTCATCCAGAATAACTTTACCCGGCCGATACGGATGCTCATCACGGAGCCGATCATTCTCCTCGTTTCACTCTACATCACCTTTATCTACGGGCTCATTTATGCTCTCCTTGGCGCGTACCCCGTCGTGTTCACTGAAATCTACGGCATGAACCTGGGCGTGGGCGGTTTGGCGTTTATCGGCTTGATCATTGGCGAACTATTGGGTGGTGTTTTTATCCTGTCTCTGCAGCGCTCTTATGCCAGGAAGCTGGCCGCGAACGGAGATGAACCGATCCCTGAATGGCGCCTGCCAGATGCTATTGTGGGGGGAACTGTCTTTGCAATTGGCATGTTCTGGTAGGTCCATCCCCAGGGTAGCTAGTATCTATCTACTCTGGACCTCGATCAGAGCTGACAATGAATCAATCAGGTTCGGTTGGACCGGCTATACGTCCTCCATACACTGGATGGCACCCACGTCCGCTGGCGTCCTCCTCGGATTCGGAATTTTTTGCATTTTCTTGCAGTGCTTCAACTACCTGGTTGACTGCTACCCTACTCTGTAAGCATCCCCCCCCCTTCCTCCCCATTCTTCAACCCACATTTCTTGCCTCTATCGAATACTAACTTCTGTCCAGAGCAGCATCAACCGTCGCCGCAAACACCATGCTCCGCTCCCTGATCGGGTGCTCATTCCCTCTCTTCTCCAAGCAGATGATGGAGAATCTCCGAGTCCAATGGGCGGGGACCCTGCTCGGCTGCTTGGCTGTTCTGTTGGTGCCCATCCCCGTAGCCTTCATGGTGTATGGGCCGTGGCTCCGACAGAAGAGTAAACTGGCTGGTTCGCTGACTGTTGGAGCGAACCGGAGCGCGAAGAAGATGTATGCTGTTTGATGACCCTTTTCATGCCATGTTTTTTCTTTCTTGTGAATTTGAGCGTCGCATATAGGAGCGTTTTGAGCTTTTTTGACTTGGTATATGAAAAGCTTTATGATACATTGATTATATACATAGATACATGGATTATAGATACATGGATAGAGGTACATTTGCGTTGTCCTTCAATGCATATCTTGTTATAAGTGCATCGTGCTTCATTTAGGTGAGTTGAATCTTGTATCTGTTTTTTTCCTTTCAAAGAAAGTCAAGTACAAGAAATGGAGACTTTGAGAGGTCTACATGAGAAACCGTTCAGATCGGTCTCTGCTGCCCACCCATGTCTAATGGAGTATGCATCTGGACGCCCTTCATCTATTCAATCTTATCGACTTGGACATATCGGACTTGGAGAACCACTTAACCTCGTGAGAACTATCTCCGGATCGAAGTCGACCACAAGAGCGGGTGGATCGTGCGATCTTCAACAAAGGTCCTATGGCTTTCTATGATCACCGGCCTGGCAGTGGCATATGGGCTCAAAATGTGCGGGAACTGGCAGTTCGTAGCAAGAAAGGATCTTTTACATCCATTCAATTCACGTCGGACAGTGGTCGGCGACAAGTGATTCATTGTTTGGCCCAGAGAGAAGAGTCGTCGTCAGTGAATAGTTTGATATGCTATTCGAGAATGCAACCGTCGCTACGAGACTGACATCATGAAGCCAGTTAACGTCGTTATTGGAAATCCTCATCCTAATTCAAGACGCATCATTTCGTTTCTATGCACATCGTCCAAGATGCCAAAACCAAGTTAGTGGCCGGCTGCGTCATCTGTGACTATGTGCACACTTTGACCATGAGATCGTCCACTGTCAAGTCATTCAACTTGAACGGAGTACTTCCCTCCGGCAAGGTTGGAAACAGTGACACTCGACCGACCCGAAACATCCTGTTGCTGCTTTCCATGGGGACCATTCACGACCACCTTTCCCGCTCCATTCACCGGCAAGACCAATGTTCCACTCGTTCCCTTCGGCGTCTCAAACTCACCATTCAACCCCTTCGGAGCCTGCTCCCACGCCGCCGAGAACTGTCCAAGCGGAGTCTCATAGCCTGCCGCGATCCGATTCAACCCTCCCAGCAACGGCTTCGTCTGCCACGTCTGTCCCATAGCAGCGGTGAGCTTGATCCCTGCTCCAAGGAATGTCAGCGACGACGTCGGTCCAGTCGCCCACCCATGGGCATGGCTGACGCGAGGATCATTCGAGTATGGCGCATAGTGCAGACTTCCGTCGGTGGAGTATCCCTCGATGAAAGAGCTGTTCGTCATGCGGGGATCGTCGAGCATGAAATCGGCCCACATGAACTCCATCAGTTCCACTGCTCGCTCGGGATGGCCTGCGAGGTAATGGGCTTGAAGTTCGAATCCGGACGCGAATGGCGAGACTGTGGCACCGGCCTCGGGGGCAGGAGCACCGTATGGGCGGACCCAGCGGTCCATCAGGGCTTTACTGATGGCTGAGGCGCGAGTGTCGTTGACAACGCCGGCTACTATGGCCCAGGAGTTGCCGTCTTGAGGATGGAGGGAGGTACCTGTGTCATTGTCCCTGAACATAGAGGCGGAAGCGTCCCAGAGACGGTCGTTGATCGCATTTTTGATCGATGCCGCGGTTGAAGTCCAGTTGCTGACTACGCTGTTATCTTGGACAACTGCGGCGAGCTTGAGTCCCAGCTGGAGGTTGTAGTAGAGAATCGAGTTTGCCTGCATGCAAATCCTGAGCGTGAGTGTTGTGCCTATTGCTACGCGAGGCAATCTGCTTACCTCGACGTTGTGGCCACCCATGCCAAAGCGCAACCAGTCAGCACTGCTGGTAACGTAGGCCATTCCCGAACTGTCGACAAATTGCAGAACATACGCCATGGCCAATTTGTACTTATCCCAGTACCCGCGCACGTAGGCCGTGTCACCCGTGTAAAGATAATAGTCATAGATATCGTTCAAGGTATGCAAATGGTATGTGAAGCTCCAGACAAAGTCGCTCGGATCCGTCTTCTCAAACGGAATGCCGGAATACGGAAGACGCCCGTCCGGTAGCTGGATAGCCATGAGAGAGTCGATACCGTTCCTGATGGAATCGAGACGATTCGTCGAGACGAAAATCGAAGGGCCAGAGATGGCAATATCGCCTGGCCAGACGAGACGATCGCGTTTGGCGCCGTCAACGAGAACAGAAGATCCATCTATTCATGTTAGAATATCCCCCATGTTTCATTCCAAGCTCCATCTAATAGTCAAGACTCACTGGCAATAGTATAGTTGTATTCCCAACCTGACAGTGAAAGTTCTAGAGCGCTTCCCGTGGAAGGGTCGATCGTGCACAATTGGTTTGTATATGCCCCAGCATACCAGACTCGATTCAACTTCTCACTGTCGCTGTTGAAGTACCCCGTATAGTCTCTTGGATTCTCCAGTTCCGGTGCTGCTATCCAGTACACTGTCAAGTTCGACAGACTGACAGAGCCGGTGGTATTATGATAGACGTTCAAGTACCGAAACCCTCCGCGCTGGTGATACTTGTCAGCTGCATAAAGACCAGGCCCTGAGATTGAAAACCAAAGTGGATCGTCCAATCCCTCGTTTTGGGTGGCGTCACATTTGTCCGGCCTGATCCACAAGGAGCTCTCCGTGAAGCTGATGCCGATGTACTCCTCCGTGCCTGAGACGGAGTCGACGTGGAACTGCACATTTCCCGCGACATTCTTGCCAAAATCAAGAGTGACGGAGGAGTTGGCGCTAAAGACAGCAGAAGTGATTGTGCTGTCCGGGTTTGTCAAGACAGCTGCATTCCGAACTGCACCGTTGACTTCACGCACGGTGGCTGCGGTCAATGTTCGCGATGAAGGAGCGAGGATATACCTGCTATACGGGACTCGGGATGATGGAGTATAAGATGCAATAGCCCCGAACGAGGCGAGCCACGCCGAACCTATGATGATGATGCCCGAGGACTTCATGTTGCTAGCTTATGCATGAATCGCCAAAAGCAGATTTGGAAGCTCGATATTGTAGAAAGCATTTGGTGCAAGATAGGGCCAGCTTGAGACCCATATATATATGTCATATTCGTCTCTTGTATATTTCGTTTACTCGTGAAGACCACGACGATCCCTTTCTTCCATCTCTACAAGCACGATCGTTTCGGGTTAATGTTGCGCGAAGTCAACAACGGCATACACTTGGGTCCTCGTCAGATCTTTTGCCGAGAGAATGAAAAGAATTTGAGCAACCAGAGTGCTCAACAGGAGTTCCTGTGGAGAAGATTCGGGACATCTGCGGAGCGAAGGGAGATCGACAACGGGGCGCAATAGCGTGGCGGTAACTGCGACTGTAACGTGCATAAAACAACGTGTTATCAGATTGGATCATGTATACAAAACATACATGTGCTTCGTCTCATCGGTGTATATGACGCCGAGCACTTGATCAGCACAACCAGGCGTTCTTTTCAGTCTGCTGGAATTGCTGGTCAGTTGCTTGCAATCCCCAGGCGGCATGTTGATACATTTTAAGCCGCAACATGAATTTGCTAAAACTGAGTCAGTCTGAAAATGCTATTTCTCCACCTCAATAAACTGTTGGTTGGGGGAATGGACGTCTTTTCCGGCATGACTTCCTCTCATATGATGGTTTGGCCTTGCAGCTTGTTATATTGGAATATCAAGAAACTCGGTAACCAGGGCTGGTATAATAGCGGCCGAATGATCAGTCTGCCCACATGATATCAGTATCAGGCGCACTGGAGTCGGTGCAGGCACCTCAGTTCACCCAGGTCTAATTCAGACGGTTTGCCTCGTTGCAACGATCTATTCTAGCTCTTCCTAACTCAGAAGATTTGTTCCACTCTCTAGCTTCTGCTGGGAGATAATCTTAACTCTGATGAATGTTACGGCCAGTTGATTCCAGATTCTTGCAAGCATCAAGGCTAGTAGGTGACATACTATCGTGACTTGTAAGTTATCCAGGCCCCAGAAAGTGGATCCTCCAGAAGCTCCCAGTGGAGTTGATGAATTGTAGGCTCTGCTCCGTCATCTTCAGAAACCGTGATGTGAAGTTCTTCTTTGATGCCAGGGCTGTTGACCAAACCCCTTCGAACCAGGTCTATGATACCCAGTTAATCAAGTAACGATATCGCGTACTTGTTGAGTGTCTCGGCGATACCGCGAGCTCGCGTGGAGTACGGCTCCTTATGGACGAATCTCTCTAGATACCAACGACAACCTTCCCTCTGGGACATAGTGAAGGGATCTTTCAAAGGGACGATCGTCGTTTCAGCGCGCTGATCGACTGATATACTGGCAAGCCACTGGGCCTCTCCATCGATCTGCTGCGTTGCGTTACTCACAATCCGCGCCAGCTTGATCACCATAGCGCTAGGGCAGAAATGTCAGCTAGGCAAACCCGGCGCTCGATGACTGTCAATAGTACTACCGAGTGACTGTACAGCGCGGGGACCAAGACTCTCAAGACATCGCTGAAAGGGATCAAGAAAGGTTTAAAGAGGAGAAGCATCCTGACAGCTGTCAAGGAAATCGAACAGCCAGGCAACACTGCAAAAGCTGATCGGATTGGCCGCAAGTGCTCAGAGAGGTTTGCCCGCTAATTAGTAGCGCTTCAGCTGCAAACACAACCGGGGCGATGCTGCAGGGCAACAAGAGCCGAAGGAACCATTTCGAAGGCTTGAAGAGGGGAAGACAAGAATCAAATGTCGCTCCATCATCTGCTCAGCGCGTGCGAACGTCACTGACATCCTCCGCACATCATGACATACCGACGGTACTTTATTTTAAACGAGCCATGTCCAGCCTCCGAGATACCCAACCTGATGGGCCGGGTTGTGGCGGACAAGCTTCGCCCTCTGCAACGCTATGCGCCGTCCCCTCCGCGCAATCCACAGGATATCATCCCCGACATGCTTCCCTCACCGGTCTCCTCAACCAACCGCAAGGAGATTCTTGCTATAGCGAAAGAGTGCGGCCTCACCTTCTCTCTGAGCTCATATGTCGGCCTCGACTTCGCAAGCTCAAAGCAGGTGAAAATCGAACTAGAGAGCGACGAAGTAAAAACATACTCTCTCGGCAACGTTGACAAGCATTTCGACACGCTGATGGAAAACGACAACTACGCAGCGGATGTGAAGAAGCTCCTCGCCCGAACCGACAAAGACCATGCATATCTCGCCACTGGGTTTCTCACTGCTACCGGCGTTACATGGACGCGGTCCGAGGCTGACAAGCGCGCCGTTGGATTCACCGTGCGCGTTCCCGTGTCAGAGGTGTCTGGAGTGCCTGTCCCATGCGATATAGACCCCGTCTCGGACGATCGGCAATTAACATCAACAGGTGATGACGATCTCAGAGGAAATCGTCATTGCTGTCGCTTACAGCATTGTCAAAATGTCCTATAGCTTTGACAAGAATGCGCCGCATTTCGTGAGTAAGACCCCGCGGCAGGGACGCGAGAAGCGAGCAAAGGCATATCATTTGGCTCTGGGGACGGAGAAGGAAGAAGAAGAAGAAGAAGAAGAAGCACAGTCTAACGGCGACCCAGCCCTGTACTATGCGGAGATTGATGTTTTTCTTGTAGACATTCGAGATGTTGACGATGAGAGGGACGGTAGCGAAGAGTTCAGTGTCGAGATCTCATTATAACCGGGTTGGGGTGATTGACAGACGCTGTGTCGAAACCGGTCCCTGAGACCACCACCGGGTCCGTGTAACAGGCACCTCGAAATCGAAAGAAAATGCTTACGCCTTGCGGTTTCTTAATTAGTAGACACAGCTGAAGAAAACATCCGATTGAATCACCATAATTTGCTGTAGAACTGTTGTCCACTGTTACCACAACGGATATTGAGAGAGAGAGAATGCAGATTCAGACTACTTATCATACATAACATAGGTAACACACGAAGCTGCAGAGAATGATTACTTTCCCATTAATCGATATATCCCCAGACAGGAACTGAAAGGCAAGATTGATGAAAATCAAAAATCATGTCCACGAACAGTTCACAACATCATGACATAAGCCATGCCCAGAACGCCCCAGGCCAACGCCACAGGAACCCTCAACCCTTCCGCACCGCCCTTCTTGGTGCTCGAGGCTGTCGCCGCCGACCCCGTCGCCGTCGCAGTGCCGCTGCTGCTGAGGTTCAGCGCCTGCTTATCATACCCGCACAAACCGGAACCCTTCATCTGATTCGTCGGGAAGAACACGCGCGGCTCGCCCTTGTCCATGCTGACGGTGACAGTGCCGTTCGGGCCGGCCACGGCGGTCTCGCAGGTCAGCACCTCGGTCATGTTCGTGCCTTCGTCGGCGACTCCCGGCACGGCGAGCTTGTACGCGCCTCCCGTGGCGCCCTGGTTCGACAGGATGCCGACGATCTGGACGCTGTTGGCGCCCTTGCGCGCCGCGTAGGTCGACGGGTCCGTGTAGAGGATCTCGCTCAGCTTGGAGACGTACGTGCGGTCGAGGGAGATGGCGTGGTTGCGGAGATTGTTCAGCGTCGCGGTCAGGGTGTACAGCGGCGCGGAGGTGTCGTACTTGGAATCGGTGTCCCAGAGGGCTTGCCGGTTGTACGGGGAGAAGTTTCCGGCGAGGTGTTGCTCCTGGCCGTAGTACATTTTGGGGATGCCGTCGGCGAGGATGGTGAATGCGAGGGCGTTCTTGGCGAGCTAGATAGAATTCGATGCGTCGTTAGCAACTGTCTGTGCTCCTTCTACACAGTAGCAGAGAGGAGGTTCTGTTTGGATGAGAGGGACTTACCGCAAGGTCTGGATCAACCGTGGCAAATCGAGGCTGGTCCTGGTTCTCGACAAAGTTCGTCAGGTACTGCGGCTTGGAGCACGCCTTGTTGACCTCTCCGACCATGGTGACGAGATCGGCCATCTTGCCGGCCGTGAAGGCGGAGATGATCTTGGAGTACAGCGGGTAGTTCTCCAGGCCGCCGATGGCGCTCTGGTAGTTGCAGGTGTACGCGGCATCGCCGTCGTCGACTTCCCCCATGGCGTAGACGCCGGCGCTGTAGACGAAATCCTGGAAAAACGACATCTCGATCTGCTTGGCACCGTCGATGCGGATGCCGTCAATGCCGTAGGTGGCGACCAGATCCTTGATCCAGGAGTTGAGCGTGCTGCGGATACTGGGGTCGGTGGTCTTGATCCGCGGGGTCGCGACGCCCGTGAAACCCAGCCAGCACTCTGTGATCTGGGTCTGGTTGTTCCAGTCCTGGATCGGGCAGTAGGGCATGTACTGCGACGAACTGTTGAACGGCTGGAAGACGGAGTAGTCGATGTCGGTGGAGGCGGTCATGTTCGCGTCGCCGATGTTGTACGCCATCTCGTTGGCGACCACGTCGACCATCAGATACATGTCGCGCTTGTGCAGTTCCGCGGCCAGGTTCTTGAGATCATCGGGGGTGCCGAAGTGCGAATTCAGCGCGTACAGATCCTGTGGCCAGTAGCCATGGAAGGCTTCGCCGTAGATGGTGTCCTGGGGCAAGTTCTCGTTGATTGGGGAGATTTGGACGGCGGTGAATCCCATGTTTTGGATGTAGTCGAGTTTGTCGACGAGTCCGGACCAAGTGCCACCGCAGTACTTGGTGATATTGCAGCTGCTGCTGGCACCACTGGGCTGGGCATATCGATCGGTGATGACCTGATAGATGGAGCGCTGGGCCCAGTCATCGTTGCTGGCGGCGTGGGCGTATCCCACGAGACCCAGGAGGGACACGGCGAGCTTGAGGCTGGTCATGGTGGAAATTAAAACGAGGTGAAACGAGAGTGTGGAAATAAACGAGAGACCTGGTGGGAGATTGAATAAGCGAATGTGGTGCAAAGGGACTGTTGCTTTACAGATCAACGAGTGACTGGGACAAAATAGCAATCATCACAATCTCTCCACAAGAAAGATAAGCGTCCCCCGCAAAAAAAAGATCGAAAAAATCAAAAAGCGTCCTCCAATACGAAGGTGGAGAAACTCAGATGGGGAAGAAGAGAAAAGAAGAAAAAAGCAGATTCAGGGGAGGACGCCATGATATGTTTAAGGTGTCTGTGAGACATGGATCAGGTTTGTTCCAGGGGTCAACGATGCCCAATCCCGGCGCACGCTCCTCCCATCCTGACATTGGCTTGGATACATCTTCCCGACCACGACAGCGAGTCATGAGTGGGAAGATCCCGGACAGACAGCATTGCGGGGAGAATGAATTAGTCTCCGATCATGCAGGGTCTGATATGCAGCAGTTGGCCAGATGGCCAAGCTTTATCAAGCTCCACTCTGAACGCGCAAGTGGAACAACTGGCCTGGCATGGAGCACCGTGACAGCACGACGAGGTCCATCTCTCCAGGATCAATCGTGGGAAACCAGTCATGGATTCATGGATTCATGAGGATCGTGCACGAGACACTGAGTAGCTATACGTAATCGCCTTGACCAGTTACCCAAACTACTCCAACGATGCTACTCGCCCCTGGATCGAGGATCCTTACATTAGTTCCGTGTTACTCTTTACGGAATATCACGAATTGCTGTATATGACTGTTGACTGATTGATTTGTCTTCTGAGTCATGTCTCACTTGAACAGTTGGACCGTCCCCACAGACTTGTACAGGAGTTCCACACTGGCTCTGGACTCTTCTGAGGTGGAGGTGGTTCAACGAGATCGGTTGAGGACCGATTGGTCTGGTCTGGCTTTTGCTCTGCGCTAAAAATTGCAATTCCGCACGACACATCCATCACTAGGTCAAACTGTCTTCTGGGCCACTGTTTCTCTCCGCAAAACGCGGCAATCAAGTTGAATCAACCCCACAGCCTTTAGGGTGGAATGCCCCGTCAACGAGATCTTCCTGCAGGGAAAGATGTGATTGTGGAACCTGTGAAATTTGGCAATGGCGCCTGCAGTGATGATGGCGAGTCCCTCGGCTTCGTGGAAGAGTATTTGCGGTTTCAGAGACTGTAGGGGGAAGCAGGATGGGGCGGATGTTCTCTCCGCGTTGCTGGGCCATGGCTGATGTTTTGGACTCTTCTTCTTAAAGAAAAATTGGAAGTAAGGCACGGATTGAGATGATGCTGCTTTGCTTTTCTGCCTCTTTTCTTCCTTTCTTTCTTGGTAATGCAGAGGGGAGGGATGCGTTGATGAGATCGTGTCAATTATACACCAAGATGTTTCTCTTCACCGTAGTCAGCAGTTTAATTATTGCCAGCGAACTATTATGATTGTTTTCTTCCTTTGAATTTCTTACGACTGAGGAAATCCTCACTCTGGAGTACATACTAGTCTCACTCTGGAAACCCACTGGATATAGCTACGGGAATGATACTCCATGCCTCGTCATACCCCCTACTCCATCTAGACTAGTAGTTAAACTGCACGCACCCGAAGATGGTTCATTGACATACACGTCCTTTAATCAGGGGACTGGGCAAAAAAGAACGGTATGTACACGTAAAGGCAAGGGCCAAGAAACTCGGGAAAGAAATGTCTGTACAGTATCCAACCACTCCCCACTACCTACCCATCCAGGTGCCAGAATGGCACTCTTCAGCCGCAGACTCCCATACTGTAGATCGAGTCGATATCCGTGGGAATAACACCGGCCGCAACGGCATCTAGAATGAACGGAAAAATTTAGCAACGCTAACGCCTGTTCACACTGGCACAAAGATCTCGAGAACGGCACGGTACATACCCTGGTAAGACCACCGATAATCGCCGAGCTGGCTCTTCCACGTCCAGAAGATCCACCCCTGCTGCTTCTCATACGCGGTGACCTGCGCTGCGAACCACCGTCGATAGAAGTCCTGGTTCGTGTTAGGATCCCAGTCCGGAGTCCACTGCACGTCGTCGGGAACGCTCAGGCTCCACTCGCCCACGATTGTGGGCCAGTTGCCGCCGCGGTCGTCGTTGCAGGACGTGCTGATGTAGTTGTCCTTGGAGACGGCGACGGTCGGGTCCCATTTGATGTAGCGGTGGTCGTCGTAGGCGTTGTAGTAGAGATCGGTCAGGCTTTGGTCCGGGTCGCCGGATCCCCATTTCTGGTTCATCATTTGGATGTGGAGGTAGTCGTTTGCGTCGATGTTGAGGTTTTGTTCGGCGGCGCGGATTCTCTGTCGTTTATACCGTTAGTGCTCTCTCTTTTTTGATAATCCATACGGTCCAAATTGAACATGGTCACACACGTCGTGAGCATTGGGATAGTAGCTGGTACGCATGGTCGACACCTCGTCGGCGTTCTGAAGGGGCTCGTTGACGATCTCGATCATGCCGACGTTGCGGAAATTGTAGTTCTGATGGATCTGGGTGGTGAGCCACTCGAGGAATTCGAGGGCTCGCTCGTACTGGTAGTCGACGTAGAATCCGGGAGTAGGGGCATACTAACGTTGCAGGCAGATCTCAAAAGTCAGATTTCCTGTGTGGACACAGAACGGGGGCTGCACATTACCTGGCCAGTATCTGGGTTCTGAGCAACCTGAGCCCCCGGCGCACCGTGCAAGTCGATAATCATATACAGCCCAGCATCGCTAGCCATTCCACACAGCTGCTCGAGATAACCGAATCCACCCTGCGGGAAGTGCTCGCTGTCGCTGTAGACGATATCCTCGCGCATCCAGTATCCGACGGGGATACGGATCGTGTTGAGCCCGTAGCTCACAATCTCGTCGATATCGTCCTGGGTGATCCACGAGCTCCAGTGGCTGGCGAATGCACTGTTGGCGGCAGCCTGGCCGATATTCATCACGCAGTCGAATTCGGAGTTTTGGCCGCCGCAGCCCATGTCGCTCCAGGCATTCTCGGCAAGCCAGGGTTCGAACACGAACAAGGAGCCCATGTCCACACCGCGGATAATACCATTCGTCTTTGAGAAGAGGTTGGTTCCATTGGACGAGGTGATCTGCTTGTTGGTTTCGGGCAGCCAAGCGGCGGCGAGGCCGGAGAGCGCCCCGATGGCGACGAGCTTGCTCACGACGGCCATTCTCGTCACCAGCGGCGGAGTGAGTGCGAGAAGAGGTGGTCAGAGGAAGAACACAACCGTCTGTTTTCACTCGGAACGACGCCAACTCTTATACTGTCGACCCTCCGCCAGGTATGGGGTCTCCAATGACGACCGCTGAGCCATGCTGCAGAGTATACAAGTAGGTCGCTGGTGGGGCAGGACATGGTGAGTTTCAGGCAAGCTGGATGGGAATGCGAAATCCCTGTAAATGGTCAAGGTTTCGCAATGATGCTAAGTTAATGCTACCTTATCCCTCCGACCTGGGTTCTCTCCTGCTTCCGTCCAGTGAGGCCATCCACGAGGGAAAATAGATCGAGGAACGATGTAACCGACCAGATGGACAGGAGCATGGATAAACATCTGCCGGGGACGAGTTCATGGAGATCTTCCTTCTTTGGGACTTAGTGTCTGCAACGCTAGGCATGAAATTGTCATGCAGAAAGCAATGTGAAACAGTCAATGCATGGAATTGAAGGCGACACTCAGCAGTTTCATTCATTGCTCGCATTAGTGGTCGCGCTAGAATGTGCCTGTAACTTAACATTAGACTGGATTTTATCCATCAATCCAGACGTTGGTTTCAAACATTCACCATTAAGATTGGGGCCAAACATTCTTTCAAGCGAGGAGATCAGCGTCCTTCAGGGGTGATGAGAGGATCTGCAAGTGATCTCCTCAAGGGAACTGCAGATCTCGGATACCTTCCAGGCTCCTATCTGGTAGCATGAATCGTTTCTGCTGTGTTTAATGTCCTTTTCTTCAAGGGAAATGTAACTTCTGTTCAAGACTTTGAAGTCTAAGCTATTGCACTTTATTGCACTTCTCCATGGGCTCCATTTATTACTATTTTGATGGCTTGTTATGTTGTCTTTTGGAATCTCCTCAGAGGAAAGATGAGAAATTTGGCACCTTCAGTTGACGTCAACTTAAGTCACCCTCAGAGGATTGGTAGCCAGCAATTCAAGTTTATCATTGGTCCATCCATTTTCGCTCAATCCAATTGCCCAATCATGCGGGATGTC